>JARHVA010004797.1:912500-1025000 GCA_037957365.1 Torreya grandis | reverse complement strand
GGATGATTATGAAGTGTTTATATTTTTAAATAGGTCCTATCAGAGGTTAAGGATGCATTGAGTTATTGTGTGAATAAGTGTAATTTAACTGGTAGTCCATAGTTTTCATCTAGACATTTTGGGTCCAATGGCAAAAAATCTGAGTAGGCAATTTGATGATGTCATAATTACCATGTGTGGATGAGTCAGATGGAGTTGGAATATGGTTGTGATAAAATTAGTCTAAATTTGATATGGTCCAAGTCTTGATTCATGAAATTAAGTGAAACCAAAGATATGTATGTGAAAATTTGGGCTCCCAGGTATTTTGATAATGTTTTTTATGTTTAAATAGAGCTGAGTAAGCAGTTTGGTGATGTCATATATTACACATATGAATGTTTTAGGAGAATATTGATATATGGATAAATTAACATATGATATAATATCTTATTTAATAAATCTTGGGTCATGAAACTAATCAAGAAAAATATATACAAGTGCAAATTTTGGCTTCCAAGAAGTTTGATAGTGTTTTCCCATACTTAGCTGAATTTGCATGTGGAAAGAAAAGCTGAGTAGGCATTTTGATATAGTCATATTTCACACATGTGATAGTTTCATAATTATTTTATAATATGGTTTTTCTTATTTTTATTCTATTTTATATTCAATAAGTTTTAGGTCATGCGATGAAGCACATCAAAAGATATGCATGTGCAAAGTTGGCCTTCCAGGTAGTTCTAGGCATAGTTAGCTTTGTGGTAGAAAAATCTGAGTGAACAAATTAATGGAATTATATATTTCAAAAAAAAATTCCAAGATAATATTTATATATAATTTTTTTGCATATTAAAGGTGATCTTATGGTTCAAATCTTAGATCATGCATTTAAACGTAGTAAAAGTTATTGAGCTTCAAAGTTAGCTTCTCAAACAAATTGCAATAGTTCCCATACTTAATCAATTTTGCACAAGGTAAAGTTAGAGAAAATTTCAAGGATATAATTGGAGTGTGTTTATTATAATATTAAAATATTTATTGAGATGGTGATAAGTGTTTGAAGTTTAATATAAATCTAAGGTAAATATCAGGGTTCTTCTAAGATCTAATGGTGAGCGGGTGTTCGTACGAATAGAGATCAATGGTACATATTGAGTCAATGATATAAAAGTGATAGATATTTATCATTATCAAAAAATAATATAGTTATAATAATATTTATGGTGCATGATTAATATAAGCAGAAATGAAATGAGATGATAGCATAATGTCTGAGGTTTAATTGTGACTGTTGGATTTTGAAAATTAACGAAGGAAAAACTAGTGCTCAATGTTTATGCCATAACTTTTGATTCATGATGAATTTAAAGATGAAGTAAAAATAAAATTTGAAGATGAATACATTTAAAATATATATAATTTTATTATGAGGTGTGAACATATGTAAAAATAAATAAATTGAGCTCTAAATATGACTATGTGTTTGACTATGTTTTGGAAGTAACCTGAGAAGGATATTTATGCTTGTTTTGATGATGTTTAGATGTTTTATGGTGTCATAGATATTTGAAAGTATTTTGGAATAATTTTGATTTTTTTTTTTAAAGTTTTAAAAAATTATATTATATTTTAATAAAGGATTATAAGTTGATTGTGTGTTTATTCATGATGTTTCTATACACTAGGTCAATGCTTGAGTAGATTGATCATACATAGAAGTGATTAAATTAAACTATGATAATTTGATGAATTTTAAGGGTTAATTTGGAGTGGACCAATTCATTTTGAAGTGGTCCCATGGTTTTTTTCTTTATTAAGTTCTAAATCGGTGAATAGGTTTCCATGAGACCTATAAGAGATACAAGGGCTTAATTAAAAGGTGCAGTTTCTTAAGGGTGACCCATAGATGCTATGACCAACCTATGAGTATTGATTTGAGAGAATAATTAAGGGTTAAGGAAATTATAATGGCCAAACAAGAATTTTTCTATCATGAAGACTCTATATATAGTGAAACCAAAAGAGATGGTTTCTAGGCTTGTGTGAGAGGAG
Source organism: Torreya grandis (assembly GCA_037957365.1). Lineage (NCBI taxonomy): Eukaryota > Viridiplantae > Streptophyta > Pinopsida > Cupressales > Taxaceae > Torreya > Torreya grandis. The sequence goes on along the minus strand of JARHVA010004797.1, from coordinate 1,022,966 downwards.
TATATGTTGAAGCAAACAAAAGAGGATAGGTAGTGTGCCTATTGGATGAGTAGAGTAGTTTTTTTAATGTGTGTATATTTTAGGTCATATTTTTTAATGTAAAAATGGTGCTCATATAGTTTGATTATATGTGAAGAGGTTTGAGTGTGCATATGAGGGTATTTTGTGTGGAAAAGAAAAGAGATTATATTATGCCTATGTGAGAGGCCTATAAAAGATAGGGAGGGTGTTTTATATGGGTTATAAAAATTAGAGATAAATCATCAAGGTTTGAATACATCAGTTCAAATCTAGAGGTGTTAATTTAAAATGAAGGTCTAAATGACTTAATCTTTCTTAGTGGTAGTTACTCCTTATGAAATAGGTGTTTCACTAAAGGCCTTAGGTCAAGAGGACTTGATCAAGGATTTGGGTCAAAATTTAGTGAAAAATAGGTGGTAAAGGAGGAATTGATCATCTTATGGGTAGGTTTTCCATGTGGAATAGGTATTTCACTAAATATTGGTCAAAAAGACTTGATTAGTCTCTAGTTTGTAATACCTTATAGGATAAGTAGTCCAAATTTTTGTAGGCTTGAGAGTGGGTTTTATTCCCCAAGAGGGCTTCCCACATAAATATTATGTTTTGTGTGTGACCTTGAATTATCTTCATTATTCATTGTTATAAAAATCTTATATGCTTCATAAATGGTTGTATTCAAAGTTTAAGTGTTTGAAGAGGTTGGAATTAAATTGGATTATTTATCACCACTGATTCACCCCCCTCTTATTGGATTGTACCTATAAAAATTAGTATCTGAGAAGTTCATTTGGTAAAGTCTTGATATCTTAAAGGTGATCCAAAGTACAATATGGGTAGTCATCAAATGCAAGGAGGTTTTTGTACTAATCAAACATGTATGTTTAATGAAACCAATCATGATTTTTGGAGTTCAAGGATGAGGACATACATTATGTCCCTAGGGTTTGATGTATGAAAATATATATTGGATGGTTATGTTGCTCCTACTACTCCTCCATATAGTGCTATAGATAAGAAGCTATTTGAAAATAATTCTAAGGCAATGAATGCCATCAATTGTAGTTTTACAAAGATTGAGTTCACCAAGGTAATCCATTATAAATCTAATAAAGAGATATGGGACAAAATGCATATCATTTATGAATTAGATTCAAATTTTAAGCTTGTTAAGTTATAGACTCACATAAGGAAATTTTAAAGTCTCAAAATGAAGGAAGAATATTTTATAGCATCCTTTTTGCAAAGAATTGATGATATTGTGAACATCATCAAAGGTTTTGGAGAGAACCTTGAAGAGGATACTATAGTTAAAAAATTATTAAGGTATCTATCCATCAAGTTTGATCTAAAAGTATATGCTATAGAATAAAGTCATGATATTAATCAATTGAAGATGGATCAATTGCATGACACCCTTACTGCCTATGAAATGAGAGTAAATGATGATATACCACCAAATAAGGAACCAACTTTAAAGATTAAAACTAAGTCAAAGAAGAAGTAACAAGGTAAGAAACTCAAGGAGGATGACATTTTTGATATAGATGATGATGAACTAATCTCTTTGATTTTAAGTAAATTAAAAATAGATTCAATAAATTATAAGGGTAAATTACCCATCAAATGCTTCAATTGTGGATAGGTAGGACATTTTTCTAATAAGTGCCCTCATAAGTATAAGAAGGATGATGATGAATAGAATGATGAAGTTCATGATGATGGAAATAGATCATTCAAATTTGATAAAATAAAAAAGGGATTCAAAAAGTTTGATAATAAGAAGTACTTTAAGGACAAAAAGAGTCTCTACACCACAGAAGATTGTAGCTTATAAAATGAGAGTGAAGTTAGTGAATCAGAGTATGATCATGAAGATGATGGTCCTATTAAAGATGAAGCCCTGTTCATGGATGAGGATGGTAGTTTATCACATAAAATGAAGTCTACTTAGAGTGATTCAGATGATGATAAAGATGAGTTAGACTATGAGACTGAATTGATGAATGCTCTTGAATAATTAAAGATTGAGAATACGATCAATAAGAAGATGAAATATAAACTCAAGGACTATGAGGAATAATTAAATGTATTCAAGGTGATAATGAATGAAGACACCAATGAACATGAAGATATGGTTAGTTATATTAATTATCAATTGTAAATCCTATCTACAAGCCTAAAATCTAAAGAATATGAGTGTTCAAGGTATGTAATTTAAAATGAGTCATTAAAATCTAAGTTAGAGAAGACATATAGTAAGGTGAAGTCATTTGTGAAATTTGAAAAGAGTTCAAGTGCTTTGGACAATATTTTGAGTGTTCAAAAGCATGCAAGTGATAAGATTGGTCTTGGATACAAATAAGAACCAGAGAATGCAACACTAGACAAGATGAAGACTAATGTGAACAAAAACAATCATACTTTGAAAATAAATCATCAACCAAGGAATGAAGGTGCTAATAGAATAAAGATAAATTAGATCAAACAACCAAATTCCATGAGGTATGTAAATTTTAATGGTTACTTATATACTTATAATAAATTTGGGCATAGAGATAGAGAATTCAAGAGACCTATTAAAAATGATTTTGTATGGAACTATGATGGGGGCCACCAGTCAAAAGGTATGAAGAGAGTTAAGTTCTTCAACTATCTTGATGAGGGACACTTTGTTAAGCATTATCCAAATAAGGAAAGGCAAGGCAAGTCTTCTTCAAAAAGAGTAGTTTGTTTTAATTGTCATGACATTGGACACATTTATAGTTTTTATCCAAATAGGGTAAGACAAGCTAAGTTTACATCAATGAGTATTGTTTTCTCAAATTATGCAAAGATTGGTCACATTGCTAGTTTTTGCAAGCAAAGGCCATTAAGTCAAAATAAGTTCAATCAAGATCCAAGAGTGTAAAGAAGAAGGCAAGTTAGCTCATAGAAACTAATAGTGGTAAGTGTGAGTTATGATGAGTCTACATGTCCAATTAATCTATTGTTATGGTAGAGAATGCTTCAAAAATTAAATAGTGCTAAGGGCTCTCATTGTCTACTCATGTTGTGAGTGAAGAGACCAAGCTCAAGGAGAAGACCAAGGTACTGGTTGAGGATAGTTATGAAGTGAGTATGCATCTAAGTGAACATCTTATTATTTTTGAGCAAGTATCATTCAAATAACATCAATTGTCAGTACCTAGTGATGAGGATCCAAGCTATAAGGAAGATTCTACAAATGAAAATGTATTTCATGAATATATGTTATCTCCATATATTGTCAATTAAATCATAGAGGAGAATATTGTAGTGGATGATCATGTTTCTTCTCTTAATACTAAGAAGAAAAAGAAGAATTATAAGTATCAGATGAACAATGAGGAGAACGAATATGAGGAGTTATGGGTAAATCTTTGTTTCACATTATTTTAGGACATTGTGAAGTAGGATGTCTCTATTTATGACTTTTAAAAGATTCATTTTAATGAAGAAGTAAGTGTTTTTATGGTTTTCTTTAGAAGGTTAGAGATGATTGTTTTTAGTTGGATTAGGTATATCCAATTGGAAGATATGATGTGGTTATGTCATGTTGTAAATATCTATATATGGTTAGTCTCCATGGTCAGATTAAAGGTTTACATGTGGAAAAATGGGATTTGTGTTTTGTCAAGATGATATTTTTTGCATAGAAAGGTCTGTTGACCATATTCTAGCATTCTCTAGGTGGTTTTGTGGTCTGAAGATATGTTGAATTCAAATTAGAGATTTTGTAGTGCTCTCACTTTTCTCATTTTTTGTCTTAAGGGGCAAGCATGCCTAAAATGGGTTATAGGATGTAAGGGTTCCCAAAGGAAGCTCAATTTTTGGTTTAGAAGTTTTTGATGGTTATCTCTAGGTGTACAAGAAGTTTTAGAAGTCTGCATTGACCAAAAGGTGTTATGTTCACCTTGTTTGTTTTAATATTTTAGGGTTTTCGGCCTTATTAGAAAAGTGGTTTGTCTTGTGATTTGAGGTTTGATACTTATTAATAAGTTGAAATGGAAAAATGGTTTGTTAGATAAAGCTTCATAGACATTTGAATATTTGTGTTTTTTATATTGTTCATGTTTTTGACAAAATAGAGGCCTAATTAGGTAGTAAGTTTATGAAGTATATTGCAGAGGATGATATAGTTGTTAAAAATTGGTTTGCTTTATGGGAAATATAAGATTGATCTAGATATGAAGTGTTAGGTCTTGATGGTGTGTCTACTAGAAGTTGTGTGCTATACAAGTTCTAGGTAGGGCTACAAGGAGATTAGATGGGCCTATTATGAAGAAGAGTGTTTTTTGATCAATTTATCCAAAATATCAAGGCATGATTTTTTTAAGGTGGGTTTTTAGGTTGGTTTAGATAATGTTTTATGTTTAGTGAGTGGAATGAAGTCTTGTTGGTAGTTCTTGAGGTGGCTTGAGAGAGAAGGTGAGTAATCTAGTGTAGTGGTTCTTCATGATGTGTGAAGATTTGAAGATGCTCAAGAGGAAAAATGGATAAAATATACTAGGGGGAATCCTTCTCAAATGTTTATTGGTGAGTTACATCATATTTCATTCTTTTTATGTGTTCTCTTTTAGTGGTTGCATTGTTTAGTTGAAGAAGTATATTAGATTATAGCAGGAGGAAGTTATCAAGGCAAGAATATGTAAGCTCAAGGTAAGGGGGAGTTTGTACTATATTTATAAAATGGTATTCTCCTATTGGTAGTATTATTAGGTCCTTAAGATCAGTTGGTACCTAATTTTTCATCGTGTCAAATAGGGATAAAGTTCCTATTTTGAGAGTGTTTGAAGAGAGAGAACGAAAGTGAGTTGTTTGATGGGTGTTGACATCAATGAAAAAGGGGGATATTGTTAAATATTTGTTACTAATGTCATATAATTTTAAAATTGAGTGTATGAAGTGTATTTATAGTCTAAAGTGACAATGACAAAGTGTTGAATGTGTTTATCCTAGTATGCTTGAAGTAGGCTTGGTTAATCTTTAAAGTTTGACTATTTAGAGATAATTAGGGATGAGATTGAAGTATTCATATTATATAAGAGGTCCTATAAAAGTTTAATGATGTATTGAGTGATTTTGTGAATAATTTAAATTCATCTGATGGTCTATAGTTTTCATCTAGACATTTTATGTCCAATGGTAGAAAATCTATGTAGGCAGTTTGATGATATCGTAATTACCACATGTGGATGAGTTAGGGGGATTTGGTAAAATGGTTATGATAAAATTAGTCACAAGTTAATATGATCTAATTATCAAGTCATGTAATTAATCTAAACCAAAGATATTTGTGTACAAATTTGGGCTCCTCGGCATTTTGACAGTGTTTTTTATGTTCAAATAGAGTTGAGTAAGTAGTTTGGTGACGTCATATCTCACACATATGAAAGTTTTAGGATCATCTTGATATATGTATAAATTACCATATGAGATAATACATTATGCACTAAATATAAATTCATGTGAATAATTTTGACAAAATATATGCAAGTACAAAGTTGGGCTCACAGGCAGTTTGATAGTGTTTTCCCATACTTAGCCAAATTTGCACATAGAAAGAAAAGCTAAGTAGGCATTTAATGTAGTAATATTTTACACATGTGTTAGTTTTATAATTATTTGATTATATGGGTTTATTTATTTATTTTCTTAGTTTTTATTCTCTAAATTTTAGGTCATGTGATGAACCGCATCGAAAGATATCCATGTACAAAGTTGGCTTTCTAAGTAGTTCTAGGCATAGTTGGCTCTGTGGCAGAAAAATTTGAGTGAGTAGATTAATGGTGTTATATATTGCACATGAAAATGTTTTAGGATAATATTTATATATGTTAGGTTTTATATATGAAATGTGATCTTATGATTCAAATCTTAGATCATGCATCTAAGTGCAACAAAAGTTATTGATGTTTAAAGTTGGTTTCTCAAACATATTGCAATGGTTCCCATACTTAGTCAATTTTGCACAAGGTAAAGTTTGAGAAAATATCAAGGAGATATAGGGAGTGTGTTTATTCCAAGATTTTATAATGCAAATATATGGTTACAAGTGTTTTAATTTTAATGTAAAGCTAAGGTAAAGATGAGGCTTCTTCTAAGAACTAATAGTGAGCGGGTGTTCATACAAATAGAGATCAATGGTGCGTATTGAGTCAATGAGATCAAAGAAAAAGATATTTAGAATTGTTAAAAATTTATATTCTTAAAATAATATTTATGGTACAATATTAATATAATTAATGAGTACATTATATGATACCATAGTGTCCAAAGTTTAATTGTGATTGTTGGTATTTAAAAATTAATGAAGGAAAAACTAGTGCTCAGTGTTTGTGCCATAACTTGTGATTCAGGATGAATTTGAAGATAAATTAAAAATAAAATTTGAATATTAGTCCATTTATCATCTATATAATTTTATTATTATGTTTTAATGTATATATAGATAAATATATTGAGCTCCAAATTTGACTGTGTTTGAATATGTTCTACAAGTAACCTGAGAAGGATATTTGTTCTTTTTTTGATGATGTTCAAATGTTTTATGATTTCATAGATATTTAAAATTATTTTGGAATATTTTAGAATTATTTTTATTGTTTTTTGATGTTTTACCAATTGATATTTTGTATAAAAAAGGCTTATAAGTTGACTATGTGTTTGTTCATGATTTTCATGTACACTAGGTCAATGTTTGAGCAGATTGATCATACATAGAGGTGAGTAGAGATGCCTATGATAATTTTATGAGGTTTAAGGGGTAATTTATAGTGTAAATATTCATTTTAAAGTATTCTTATTTTCTTTTTTATTGATAAAGTGCTAAATGGTTGAATAGGTCTTCATAAGACCTATAAAAGCTACAAAGGCCTAATTAAAAGGTGTAACTACTTAAGGGTGACCCATAAATGCTATGACAAACATATGAGGATAGTTTTGAGTCATGAATTGATGTGAGATATTCCTTAATGGTTAATTCAAGTCTAATGGATAATCAATAATTTGTTTATTATGAAGATTCTATATATAGTGAAACCAAAGGAAATGGTTTTTAGGCTTATGTGAGAGGAGTATGATTTAAAGTGAAGAAGAGAGGATAGGTAGTGTGCATATTACATGATTTGATTATAATATTAGTTTTTTAACTATGTGTATGACTTATAGGTCATCTTTTTGATATCATAATAGTGATCTTGTTGAGTGTGATTATGGAATGCCTATGTGAGAGGACTATATGAGATAGAGAGGGTGTTTTTCAAAGGTTATAAAAATTAGAGATCCATCATCAGGTGTTAAAGACAATAGTTCAAAGGTTGAGGTGTTCATTTCAATGGACAATTTAAAGGAATTGATATTCCTTAAGGGAATTTGCTCCTTATGAAATAGGTGTTTCACTAAAGGCCTTAGGTTAGAAGGACTTGATCAAGGTTCTAGGTCAAAAGGAATTGACCAATATGTGGTTAGGAGAGATTTATCATCTTAGGGTTAGGTGATCCTTGTTGAATAGGTGTTTTAATAAATCCTTTTCAAAATTACTTGACCAGTCTCTAGTTTTTAATACCTTATAAGACAAGTAGTCTAAGTGTTTACATGATTGAGAGTGGATTTTACTCTTCAAGAGGGTTTCCCATGTAGATCTTGTGTTATGTATGAGATCTTGCATTATCTTCATTTTTAATTATCACAAACATCTTTTGTGCTTCATAAATGGTTGTATTGAAAGCTTAAGTTTTTTAAGAAGTTAGAATTGAATTGGCTTATTTGTCAAGATTGATTCACTCCCCCCTCTGAGTGGCTTGTACCTCTAATAGTAGATGCATAAAAACTCTCCCTATTACATCCCTCAAAAGTTAAACTAATTATATTTTTAATAAGTAAATGTTTGAAGGAACCCCACATCTATAATAATGTCCCCACTATTAAAATTTCACACATATAAATGAGTGATTATACATCGACCCTATGAATATATGGTATGATATTTTCCCACATTCTAAACAATGGCATATATACCATAAACATAAGCTAAAAAACTTGTATTGATAACTTAAATTTAAAAAAAAGAAAAAAATTATGATAATGTATTTATGAAATTGAGGCACATCACTCTACTAAATTTCACTATAAATGAGACTATACACCCCTCTCTTAGGTATTATCTCACTAAAACCCATATAATAGTTTAAAGTATCTAATCAACTCTTATTAATGGTTTCCTCCATGACCACCATCCTCCTTGTGATCAATATTTTTAAAATAATTCATACTCTCAATGTAAAAATTACCTCTCCCACATGTAACTAAGACATTCATGTGTCATGGTACCAGTTCTTTACCATATTTCTAAATAAAGTTGTATATTATGACATGGTATATTATAAACTAACAAGACCCAAGCCGACAACCTCTAGCTACTGCTAGTCCTTGAGACTAAACCATACAACCTTTATAGTATTTATAACTCATCATGATGAGAATCTACTATGTATTTATTCTATATCACAAAACACACAATAATAGAAGAAATGTTATTGATTTGATGATGATATAAATTATATAAATCTAATCTATCAATCAAATTAATGAAAAAATTAGACTAAAATTATGATATCATATAATAAAATTGAATTATCATATACCAAAATAAAATTTTCACGCACCAAAACTGAACTATCTATTATTGACATAAAATTTTATCTTACCCAAATCTAACAAAAACTATAAAAATATATTATAATCTATAAAATTCATATAATAAATAAAAAACCATTATTTTGACTTAAAATTCTCATTTTTAAATTCTCTCTCTCTCTCTCTCTCTCAAGTAATGTGTGTGTATACACATATACATACATATATGTATGTATGTATGTATATATATATATATATATATATATGTATCTATATATATATATTATATAAAATTGATAAAAACTAAAAAATTAGTAATCACCAATTGTATTGGATTTTTGGATATTAGGGCATCATCTTTATTATCCAATCATTGGGGAACCATGCATCATAATGCTACCAATGTTATCACTCAGATATCTAATTACTTTAAAAGGAAACTAAAAATGAAAAAAATAAATGATTTATATTTCTTAGTTAACTTGTACTATATACACTAAATAATTTAATAACATAATTATCCTATGTTATCTAATTTTGAAGATTAATAATTTATTGTGAACTTGGTTGTTCCAATAATAATTTTCAAGATGATTTTATATTCATGAAACTAGATTATTTTTCTATCCATGCAATTTTTAAATGCCTATTGTCAATTTTTCTACCTTTTAAAGCATTATATTCAATCATTTTTCCATTTGATATATTACTAGATCACTTTTCCTTCTTAGGGCATTCTACTCTCACTTACATGACATAATTACTAGCCATAGTCGGGCATGTAATTATTTTTCCAACACCAATCATACATTATACACAATTGGGGAATAATATTAGGATGTTTCATTTGCTATATATCATTCATAAGAGGCATGAAACACCCATGTAAACATCATGATTATACAACTTAAATTTGTGCATGTTATTTACATGATTCCTTGCCTATTTATTATCCACACAAGAACACCATTTTATTCATTCTTATACCAATCTTATTTAGGTTATTTTGAGTTTCATAAAAACTCTAAATTTATAGTATACCCTTAGTTTTCATACTCTCTTGAGTCACCTTGATGCATTATGATGATTTATAACCCGAGTGGTTGTATTCTCTTGATTTATACATGATCTTTTACGATTATATATTGCATGATTTTTAAACCCAATGGTCATACAATATACTCTCTTAAGTCACATATATTTTTCATGATCTTGATTCCTTACAATCCTTATACCCTTAGTTATCAAACTCTTTCTAGTTACTTATATGATAAAATGATGATATTTCACTATGTTATACTAAAACATCTAATAAATGCACTTTAAATAATTATTTACTTTATGATTCATATGTTTTACACATCATATGAATAATTCATTTTATTTTGAGATGAGTGATATATAGGTTATCCCAAACCTAAAATGGTAGGATATGATATGATTGTACTACCTTCAACATCATGACACACTATAATTACTTTCCCTATAGGTGGTCATCAAGACATACTTTAGATATTTTCAAACACATAGTTGGAGACACATACCATAGGGTTATAATATATTTTATTCAATGTATAAGTTCACACTAAATATTATTAAGTCATATTATGAATTCCATAGAGTTATAGGGTATTTTATACACATTTAAATATTCTATAAAGATGATGACCTAGTTCACATACCATCATGTGTATTCATTCATACTCTATCTATTTTACTCAATTATTTAATTAGTTTATTTATTATAAATATAAATATAAATTTATATATATATATATATATATATATATATATATATATATATATATATATTAATTGTATGTATAGTAGAGATTCACATGATAGACTCAAGGTCATTGATGTTGATCTATAATCTTTCAATGGTAGTGAGGACATTCATGTAGATATCTAAGAGATAATGTTTTTTTTACAATTTGTAAGAGATGGATTTTGTGATAAGGTAACCTCTCTCATACTTTTAAAATTTAAATTTTTATAATATTTTTCATTAACATTGAGAAACATTTACAAATTTTGACCATAACCTATTCTTCAAGCCTTTTATGTGTATTTATTTGTTTTACTTTGATATGTATGCACACATATATGTCAAATTAGGGCATTATGTAACATATGGAATTATTATATTTATGTTATTTTGAATCATTGATTCATATTAGGTCTTAATGGTGAATTTATTATAATTTTGTGATACTTTCACAATTTTTGTTTCTTTTAATGAACATTTACTCCTCTATGTGTGAAAATTATTTATCTTTATTATTCTCTCTCTCTCTCTCTCTCTCTCTCTCTCTCTCTCTCTCTCTCTCTCTCTCTCTCTCTCTCTCTCTCTCTCTCTCTCTCTCTCTCTCTCTCTCTCTCTCTCTCTCTCTCTCTCTCTCTCTCTCTCTCTCTCTCTCTCTCTCTCTCTCTCTCTCTCTCTCTCCCTCTCCCTCTCTCTCTCTCTCTCTCTCTCTCTATAGAGTTTTTTGTTACATCTCCTTCATCCTCTATGTTTATTCATGTCTACTTTAGTTCTTACTGAAATCAAACAATTTGATCTTGTCATGACCAAGATCAAAATTTATATTTTGGTATTATTTTACCATTGTGTACCCCTTTGTCCCTTTTATTCTTTTGATATTGTAAATATGTTTTGTATTTATATGATCATTACAATTATATTTTTCATCCAATAGGTCTTAATTTTAGCTTGATAACTATATAAGTACATGAATAAATTCATGTATTTAGGAAAGATGTTCATAAGGATAACACACTTTGATTTATTTGATAATGTATATATTGAAGTTTAAAATAAAATTTAATTTATAGGGAAACATCCCTTATACCAAGATGAATTGAAATAGTGAAAGTGAATACAAAATACTACAAAATTGAATTTAATAATGCATGATAAATAGAAAATACCTAGGATTTATTGATAATAAAAGAATATGCATAGATAAATAAACCATTACTTAGGTAATTAGGTGGGAAAACCTCATGGAGGTAAAAAACCCACAAGTGATATTCAATTACTTGAGAAGCATATACCTAATACAATAAAAACTTATCCTTCTCACTTCCCCTAGATAGCCTTCACAAAATATTTTCAAAACACTCAAGTACATTTTAATTTGATGATGTTTAATACCAATTCAATATGTTTCACAATAGGGGTAAAACCCTTGTTATAGTCAAATGTAAAGGAAGGTGATTGTTATAACCAACAGGTCCAACCATCTCAAAAGTAATTTAACAATATTGGTAAGTATTAAATAAATATATTTTTATTATTTATTTACACGAGGTTTTCCCCTTGTGTTAATAATTAATATATTATTATTATTTAATTAACTAAAAATGTAAGCTAAGGGTCCATTAATCTCACTTAGACATTAAATGATGTAACACTCCCTCTTAATGATATGTGGGAGTAAAATTCATAGTCACCTTAAAAAGGGATTATAATATGTACATAATTGAAATATTTAAAAACCTTCATCATGAACAACATAAAATTTTTAAATAAAAGGAATTATAATCTATAAAATACTCAAAAATAAGTTTAGGCTAGCATTATCATGGGACTACATCTCAAAGTTTCTCATGAATAATCACTAAGCATATTGGAGCCTTTTATAACATAAATACCTTTATTATAGAGTATGATTTTATGTATTGGGTTTAAAAGTAAAACTTCCACATGAAGTTTATACAACTTTACAATGAGAATAAGTATTTAGAATAATAAGAAACACATGGACATTAGAAAGTGGAATTTTAATGCACACCCCCCGTCAATGGAAACTCTAAGAGGCTTAACATTTCATGAAATTGATAAAACTTAGTATCACCAAGTGGTTTTTTGAATATTCTACACTTGTTTATATGTAGGATAGAACTACATATCAATATCACCATTGAGGACTCTCAGATAAAATGCACATTAACTTCAATATGTTTAATCCATTTCTAGAGCTATATACCTTTGGTTATCACAATGAAAGATGGTATTATGAGAAACATCTAAATGAATTTCTCCCAACAACCTTCATATCCACATGGATTATTTAAAAACTTTCATAACACCTATATACTCTGATTCTATAGAAGAGATATAAATAATAAGTTGTTTTTCACTACTTCAAGTGCTAGCACCTACACAAAACTTAAACACATATCCAGAAGTAGACTTACAATCTATAATATCACTAGCATGGTCAACATCATAAAAACCATAGAAATTATCATTATCAATGGAAGAATAAAATAAATAAAAATTAATTTTTCTATTGATATAATGAATAATAAATTTATCTAATTTTAAATTATCCAAATATGGACCCTACATAAATGTAGAGGTAAAACCAAAAACTTATGAAAATCTAGCCTAATAATGGTTAGATAAATCAAACTACCAACAAGTTGTCTATACAAAGTAGGGTTAGCATTTTCACATGCAAGGTTTGGATCAATTTTTACACCAAATTAAATAGGAGTAGATGAATATTTACAATCAATCATATTACACTTAACAATAAGATTATGTGCATATTGAGATTGTGATACATTAATAAAATGTTTATATTGAAATATAGACATTCCTAAAAAATGATATAAAATGCGTAAATCAATCATTTAAAACATTTGAATTTGTTTATCCTTATATTTATGAATTAGATTAATTATACCACCAATAATTAATATATCATTAACATATAAAATAATTAATATAACATGACCATTTTGAGCTTTAAAAAAAGATCACTATCAGAATAACAATTAGAGAAAACTAGTTCTTTAAAAAAAGTAATTATATAGTACCAAGCTCGAGGAGATTGTTTTAAACCATACATTGATTTCTTTAACTTACATAAATAATGCTATTTTTTAGGGTTAGTTAGACCTTTATGATGAGTTATATAGATTGCCTCTTTTAAATGACCTTTTATAAATATATTTTTAACATCTATTTGGTGGATAACCTAGCCATTTTGGGTTGCAAGAACAATAAGTAATCTAACGTTACACATTTTCACTATAGGATCAAAGGTTTCAACATAATCAGTCTCATTTTTTTGAGAAAAACCATGAGTGATTAATCTTACTTTAAATTTGTCAATTTTATCAATTAAATCATATCTGATTTTATAAAGCCACCTAAAACCAACAATATGTCTTTTAGGTGAAGGTGGGACAAGATCTCAAGTCTTATTTTTAATTAAGGCACTATAATTAGATTGAATAATAACTTTATATCAATTATCTTGAATGGATCCCTCAAAATATTGAGGTTCAAACTCTTACATAGTCAATAAGGCATGATAAGAATGTTGACTCCTAGTTAATTTATTAAGATTATCAACATTAGAAGATTGAATCAGATATTCTAACCATTAGGTATTTTAGATTGAATATGAAAATCAAAGGATTCCTCAAACTATAATTTATCCAAAATTGGATCAAATTCCTCTAGGGCATGAGTTTATTCATAAGGATAAACATGAGAGTCAGGTTCAATGACAGAAGAATACTGAGGAGGATCCACATAGGGCTCACAAAAATATTTTTTGAGAATAAGAACATATATAATCTCAATGATCTAATATTTAGATGGATCATATGCTCTTAAACCTTTTGTATTACCTATATAAAATGCACACATGTAATAATAATAAGTGTGATCAAGCTTCTTTATTTTAACTTTAGGAACAAAGATAGAAGCAAGACTACCAATGATCCTAAGATAAACCACACTGGGTTTATTTTTTAGAACATATTTATAAAGGAGTAGAAATATGCCAAGATTTGGTAAGTACTTTATTGAAAATATTCACAATAATATTCATGGCTTTGACTCATAAAAAAATAAGAATATTTGTATAATATAACATTATTCTAGTCATTTCTATAATGGTGCAGTTTTTCCTTTTAGCATTACCATTTGGTTGAGGGGAATAAGGAGTTTCTAATTATAAATGAATATCAAAATTAATGTATAAATAATCAAATTATTTACTAATATATTCACCACCATGATCATATCTTAATCTTTTAATAGAAAATTTAAAAGCATTTTCAACTAAAGATTTAAATTCTTTGAATTTAGACAAAACTTCATATTTTTTTAATGAAATATAACTAGATAATTATAGTTTAATAATCAATAAAATCAATAGTATAAAAATAACCATTAATAAATACAAATTTAATAAGCCTTGCAACATTACTATGAATTAATTCTAAACAATGTGAGGAATTCGCATCATGTTTCTTATGAAAGGGGTTAGTATGTTGCTTACAACATAAGCAACCCTCACAAGTTTCATGACGAGAATAACTAGAAGGAAATAAAACAACAATATTATGAACATATATATAATTTAAATTTATCAAATTAACATGTCATAATCTTTCATGCCATAATTGAGATTCATTCTTACTATGCAATGAAACAAAATATACAGAAGCATATAAAATGTATTAAACCTCTTCAACAATAAGAGAACCAAATTAATTTATAACATACTATATGTATTTAATAAATGTCAAAAATTAAATTATATTTCATTAGTTGAGAACAAGATATATATTTTATTTTAAATTTAGGTACAAAGAAAACATCATCAATAACAACATTTGTAAATTTTAATTTTCCTTGTTTAATTGCTTCTAGAATTGAATTATATCCTAAGTAAATATTTTCAAAGATATTTATAGAATCATAAAACATATTATATAATCAATTAATATGGTGTGATGCACCACTATATAAAATCCATTCATTCTCATTATAAGTAAACTGATCAAAATCTATAACAAATGAATACTTGGTTGTAAACTAATGGCTTGAATAGGGATTTATATTCTCTTGAATTGTAAATCCACCAATACAAGTTGAGGTGGGTCTTAAAACAATTTTTTTGACTCCCTTTGTACTATACCAGGCTAGTCAAGTTGAGAAAATATGAAAAAATAATTAAATATTTATTTGAAATTAAGTGTATATCAATTAATCATGGTAGTTGAAAATGGATCACTTAAATAATTACACTCCTTCAGGATCTATTACCATGTTAAATTGAGTGTAATAATGCATGATACATATAAAATATCTAGGATGTATTGATAA
The DNA here is from genome assembly GCA_037957365.1 of Torreya grandis. Taxonomy (NCBI): domain Eukaryota; kingdom Viridiplantae; phylum Streptophyta; class Pinopsida; order Cupressales; family Taxaceae; genus Torreya; species Torreya grandis. The sequence continues at coordinate 1,007,152 of JARHVA010004797.1, read as the reverse complement.
GAAAATCATATACATAAATCAATAAACCATTACACATATAAGTAGGTTGTTAAACTCTAGGAGGTAAAAACCCATAAGTGATATTAAATTAATTAAGAAACACTTACCCAATGAAATACAAACTTCTCCTCTCTTTATCTCAAAATCCTTTTCAAAACACTTTAATAAGTTCTAATGTAATGATGTTTCATAATGATTCACCATATTTCACAATAAAGGTAAAATCCTATTTATAGTGAAATGTGAAGGGAGGTGACTATTATAACCAACATGTCCATCCATATTGAAAGTTATTTAATAAAATTGGTTAGTATTAAATAAATATTATTTATTTATTTACATGACGTTTTCACCTTGTGTTAATAAATAATATAATATTATTATTTAATTAACTATCAAGGTAAGCTAATGGTCAAATAATCCCACTTAGACATTAAATTATCTAACAAATACAATAGTTACTTGCATCTCATATATAAGGATAAGTTCCAATATTTTTATAATGAATAGGATTGTTTTCTAAACTTCATGATTGTTTTTTTTCAAACTATCTAAGACTAAAAGTTTAACTCACGTAGATCTCTTATAATTACCTCAAAATTTTATGTTATTGTAATGTATTTTCAAGTGGATTAGGGTTTTTTGAAAAGGATATGAAAATTTGGAATCTCTACACAAATATAAATATTTGAGAGAGGATTTTAATAAAAAAGGAACAAATGAAAGTGATCATAAAGTTTCATTATATTGTGACACTACCTAAGAAGGATTAATAATTATTGCTAAATCATAACTTATATTAATGACATTGGTAACATGATTTATATATAATTATTTTTTGGAAACTAATGTTTAGTTCTTTAACAATAAAGGGTCTATATAAGGGGGGAAATTACAATTAAATATAGTAAATTATAGAGAGATCAATTTGATTAAATTAATTACAAGGGGAAAGGAAATGTCTTATCTAGAAAAATAGATTGAGATGACTATTTTGAAGCTTAAAAACTATTGTGTAGGACTGGGAAGATGTTAGGAACTTGGAACTAGCTTTCATTTTGTGAAAGGATAGGACCACCAAAATAGGACACCTTAGGTTTTGGTGTTATTGTCCTTTTTTACAACTATTTTCCAAACTACTCACAAAGACATAAATTTTTAGGGTTTTGTCCATTGTCTCTATGTGAGATTGATTTTGAAATTTTGGATGCTAAATATCAATATATCTCACTGTAGATCTATTTAAATATTTAAAACCCTAGGTCTACCTACACACATGAAACAATAAATACATCAAAGTTAAAAGGGGGGAAAATGGGTTAGGGGAAGTATGATCGCATGATCTAGAACACCTATTATCCTAATAAATGCCTATATTAACCCTCAAACTAGGGTCTTAGATCAAATGTAGTTTTCCCTTAAGGAAAATGCATAATCAATGTACATGATGGATGCAAGAATGAACTTTCACCTAGGCCTTTCCTTGATCAAGAATGCAAATCTATGTGTAATGCAGAATGTTAAGCTATACTATTGACCAATTTTTAATCATGTACTATGCTAAGGTAATAAGTGATAGATATAAAATGCCTTGTGAAGTCCTTTATATAAGAGACTCTTTGTTTTGAATTTGGGAACTTATTCACATTTGGCCAGCATTATAAAGACAAACAAAACTTATAGATTAAGCTAAGAAGGGATTAAGACTCATTAAGTGAGGAAACCTAACTATTAAGAGTCAAAATACAATTAGATAGGAGCGTTGAAAATGGGACACCCTAGGGTCCAATGCTATAGTCCAATTCTGATGCTCCTATTTTACATGCTCAGGACTTAGGGGGATAGGATTAGCCTAGGAAATTTGACCTAGTTGAGGTGGAATGACCATTTAAAAAGCTCAAGATGATAGGGAATAAACAAAAAGGTAACTCAAGCATGAAACAAGATAAAGATCAGTAAAATAAAAGACATGGATAATGTCAAAAAGGCTCATATTGTCCAGTCAAAGTCTCTTATGAAAGGACTATGAAAAGACATGATATGTGTGGTTACTTGAAAAATTTAGGGTGTATACATTTACTCCCCTTTTATTCTAGTGATGTAATGAAATGAAGTACTAACGTAAAAGAAAGAAGAAGAAAATGCATACCTAACCTTACTTACATGGAGATAAATGTGATACAAAGGGTCTAACTCACTTCCTATCTAGGGAAGTGGATAGAGATCTAAATAGTGCCTAGAGAGAGAAAGAATCCATAAAGTAGATTCCCTTGTATTGAATATGAATGTGGATTCTATGTATCATGGAGAAAGAGGGCAATGCTTACCCCCTATACTGAATTTGACTAAAAATGAGGAATGATCAAAGGCCCAAAATCAATGTCTATCCTTTTTCCCATATAAACTCATGTAATTTAGATTGTATGTATAAAATATGTATGTTGTGAAGAGAACAATCTATCATGCCCCCACTCTAAATATTTGAACTAGAACTAAGAAATTATTGGAGGCCCAAACCCAATGTTTGTCCTCTATCCTACATAGACTCATGTAGTTTGGGTCTAGGTAATATAATGGATGAACAACTATAGATATCCATGTGGTTTAACTTGGTGACAACTTGGGTGCCACTAGGTGTAATCTAAAAATATGGACACTATGTAAGAAGAGAATGAAATGTCTTGTCATTCCATCTATATAATCTTGGATGATGAAGAACATGAACATTTGTGCCATGCCCCAAAATATAGTATGTGAGTGATGCATCTATACAATATGGAAATATATATAACCACATATGATATGACATATCATTCCATGCCCCATATGAAAAATTAGAGATTAAAACATTGTGGTTTGCACTATGCTTATAATTTGCTATCTAGTCTTGTAACTATGCCATGTTGTATAAAGATGTATGTGTGAGACATGTATTATGTGCATGCCCCCAAATCTATTATCTGAGTCTGTATCTATATCAAAATCATTGTGAATCCATATAATCTAAACCACTATATATAAATAGTTTATGTGCTTGTAAGCTAAAGGTATATCCCTCTAAATGTCTTGAGTGAAGGTGAATGACCCATTTAATCTAAATCACTATATATCTCAACCAATTTGAGTTGAATCTAATAATCTAAATACTTGAGGTGTAAGAACCATGGTATATCCACTTATGAGAGTGGATGGGTATGTTGGGTAAGTGTGGAAATAGGAATAGTATGAATGATGCCCCCCTTTGGGGGATAGGGACAAAATCTGTGATAGAGGAGTTTGAGCCAAAAGTGATGACTAGTGGCATAATAAATAGAATTAATGCTATTATGTTGTGTATAGATTGAAAGGTTGTTGAATTACTTATATTGATTTGTTGAATAGTGGAACATGTTTTGTTTGGTGAGGACTAGGGTGTGTGTCTAGGTGTAAGAGAATTATAGATATGTTTGTGCCATAGTAGACAAATGAATTAGTAAGAGAGTGAAGTTTGAGTGATGTCAAAGGTATCATTGTCATGATTCTATGGAAGAAAATGGTTTGAAAAATAGAGTTATGAGGTTTGAGTTATGGTCAAAATAATATTTTGTTTGAATAAAAAGGTTGGATAATATAGGAAATTGGATATATTCTTGATTCATTTGTGTATTGACTAGGTTAAAATTTTTATCTCTAGAGTGAGAAAGATGTCGAAAGGACAAACACCTATCATGACCCAGTTTGAGTAGTTGGTAGCCTAAGTTTAGGATGGTAGTGATGTGTCCCTGGTAAGTAACCCAAATGCTTAGTTTTTATTTTTTTAGGCATATTTTGGTCTTTTTGAGCTCCTTAAAGTATCTTCAAAAATAATTTATAGGTCCATCACTCCTATCCAAGATTCAGTGCTCCTGTCTAGGATTCAACATTATTGTCTAGGTTATAGTACTCTTATCCAATGATGTTGTCCTTTCTATAGTGCTATTGTCCATTGGGCTTGATTTTTTAGGATTTTTATTTGTTAGATATTATTATGTTTCTTAGTTATTTACTTGGTATGGTTGACTAACATATATGTTATTTCTAGTGATGCAGGGTGAGGTGTAGATGAGAGAGTTCCATAGAGGCTAGGTGATGGAGACATTGAGGTTGTTACCATTGTCTGATGATGAGAGGGTTATCATGGATAGGGTAGGGTTGGGTCATGTGTGTGATCAATATCTAGTGAATGCCTTATGTGAGATGTGTAATGTAGATACGTATACTTTCTAGCTTCCTATAAGGGAGATGAATGTGATCCTAGAGGATGTGTATCACATATTGCATTTTCTAGTTAGTGGGTAGCATGTGATAGTTCAAGATGACATGGGTGCTGATGTGATTGATCAAGTATCTTTATACTTTTTTGGTTTTCCTTTTGGTATGCATCAGAGAGTAAATGATAGTAATGTGCTACTATGATATATAGTATAGTTTAGTGTTCTACACTTGCATAAGTGGTTGGTCATGTTGTTGGCATCACTTGTCACTACAGATGGGAGTATAATATCTATTTCATATAGGATGCACATGATTATGTGTAGTGTGGATGTTTATGGTACCATATTCTTATGGGAGAGGATTATGATAGACCACCTATACAGGGATATATACAAGTTTTCATAGGATTTGTTTAGTGGTGGTGTGAGTGTAGCTACCTTATTGCATTATTGGGCTTATGATCACATATTAGTTTTGAAATTAATTAGATTACCTAGGGTAGAGTGGGTACCACTATAGCTATTTGGGGAGTAGTGGATGAGTACATTGGTTATCTAGTTTCCTAGGATTGATCATTATAGATGAGTTTTAGATAGATTGGTGGCTCATGATATCATATGGAGACCTTATAAAGGATTTCTTCGGTGGGTAGAGGATGAATTGTAGTTTAATTATATGAGGGTTAGTTGTTAGATACATGACCACTAGGTTGAAGTATATGATCACTTTCAATATGAGTGCATGATTAGATAGTTTTGGGTACCATAAGATGTGCCCCTATAAGTATGGGTGTGGGTGAGGAATGCATGATCATATATGATGGTAGGAGCTCATGTAAGACCTAATAAGGTTGAGCTCACATAATTACCTTTAGATGTGAGGGATGTGACTATAAATATTCTTGATGTAGATGATGTTGGATGAATAGAGGCATATACCACATGGTGGGATAGGCATCGGTGGGATCAATTATATCTTATTGAGGTAGGGGATGATATTAAGTATGAGGATCTTGATCCAATCTAGATGATGGGAGGTAAGTAACAATTTCATTTGAATTATGTACAAATTTGTGATTTTTAGTTTGATTTTAAATTATATAGCTAACGTAGTATCACACTTTGTGTGTAGGTAGAGTGGGAGGTGCTTAGGATGAGGCACATACTAGGGTAGGAAGTGGAGATGATGAGTATTGGGAGACCATCATTGAGTTGACACTTTGAGAGATCACATGGCATGTACCTAATGATATAGTGGAGGAGGGATTGATAGAGTGGGTGATAGTTACAACTAGTAGTCATGCTAATTTATTTGCTAGGGCTACTATAATGATAGTTGCATATGTTAGGGTAGTAATAAAGAGATGAGATGAGGGTTATGTTAGATAGGCATAATATTCCCCCACCTAATTTTGGATCTATGAATATGAGGATTATGGATGATTATATATATATTCATAGGTGATATGTAGACTTGTGTGAGGAGCATGGTTGGATACTGGAGTGAGAGAGTCATCACAAGAGGCATGTGATAGCTTGAGGGGGTATCAAGCCATCAAGTGTTAGGTTGGATTATGGGACTAGTAATGGAAGAGAGAGTGAGACTAAGAGTGAGGCCTTAACACCTATTCATGATTGATTATATATGATACCAATTTATATGTATTAAAAACTTCATTATATATATAAATACTTGTTTTGATTTTGACTCATGTGTATTGTGTTATGGGATTTGAAGTATATTTTAATATTTGATGTAAATGGTTGATTTGGAATTGATGTTGAGGTTTCATATATCTGTTAATATTTCATATTGGGATGTGATTTGTGTTTCTCTTATTTTTTTCTCATTTCTTAATTTTGGAAAAAGAGAAGAAACTAGTAATAAGGGTGTGGTAGAAATACTTAGTTGGTGATGTGCATGTAATCTAGACAAAGATGGAGAACTCCTCTTTGGATTAGAAGGAATAACCTATAAATAAGAAAGCACTAACAAAGGGGTTATTATCAAGATAGTTGGGTGGACTACCTAGCGTAAGCTAGATCCAAGAAGTGTGAGCTTGCCAAGAGGTTGTCAATCCACTCTTAATAACAATTAAGTTATAAGAGATAAAAGTAAGGTACTTGCATAAAGAAAATGAAATAAAATAAAATAATAAAGTATAATTCTTGTTAAAAAAATGACTAAATATAGCAAATATGGGTCAATACTCATGCCAAAGTGGGTGAAGCTAGATTAAAAAAATTAGAAAATGGTATATAAATAGGCAAGAACACAAAAAGTTAGGTTCAGTTGGGGTAAAGGGGATGAAAATAACTTGCTATTATTTTCTACCACAATGACCATCAGCAATTGGGTTAATTGTCAATGATTAAGCTGAGCATTGATGGTTGGGTAACCATCCATGATTAGGGGTGACCATCGATGATTATGCTAACCCTTGATAGTTTCCTATGGGCTCTGAAGGTTGCTAAAATAGAAGTTATAGAATAGGTGAATGGTATAATAATGGTTTTATTAAGGATTAGGAAGTTAGGAAATAAGGTGTAGATAGGTTTGATTAGGTCAAGGGGGTTATAAATCCAATGAAACAAAGAATAAGTACAATATGCCTATAGCTTACTAGATTGTTGATGGTTAATGGATGGAGCAATTTTGTTAGAGTAATAGTACTTTGGCCTCAAAATCAAATTTAGTAGAGGTTCAGGTCTCTTTTGCTATTGTTGAGTTGATAAAGGAAGACTAGATGCTGGAAAGATTGAATACCTAAATGTAAGAGTACTTATGATGATCCCTTTCACCTCCCACTCCTCTCCTTTTATAGGTAAAGAGAGATGGAGGATAAAAGGTTACCTAAAGGGTGAGGCTACTAATTTCAATGTTTAGGAGTTTATTAGTACCACATAAGGTGAACATATTAAATTGTGCCTCATTATCTCACACATAGTTGGTGATGTGTTAAGAAGGTGAGGACTTGAATATTGATGGTTAGGTTAATCATTGATGGTCAAGATGATTGTCAGTAGTTGAGTATCTTAGAGGTAAAGGGTCAAGGTGAGTTTAAAAGGGTGGTTAATGGTTAAGTTAGTAAGCTATTGAGTTTAGTTAGCTAAGTAGCTAACTATACCTAAGGTTTGATAGGTTAGTTAGGGGGTCAAAAAGGGTTATGTGGTCCTTAAGGTATCTTAAGGCATTTCAACATCTAGTATAGTTTTTTAGTGTCTACATTTTCCCCTTTTTTTTTTGGATTTGAATTAAAAATATACAAAACAAAAATGGATTTCTTGGTTGAAGATCTATTTGCCTCAACTATGGGAGGAGGCATTTCCACTCAAACTTGGAGTCGATGAGGTGAAACTAAAATCAAGTCAGAGTTTAATGAGTGGTATATAGTGAGTCATGAGGTTGGTGACAAAAATGTGGGGTTGGGCATTTGAGACACAAAAATGTACAAAAAATATGACTAAGTGAAATATTTGAGATCATGCAAAGACTAAGATTTCTAATGTTGTTAAAAATAAGGTCAGTTCTAAAGGTACAAGTGATAGGGTAATTGGTCCAAAATTTTGGTCATACCTAATCAAGTTATTTCATTCAAGTCTTCTTGATAGGGTTGGTGTTTTCATAGGTATTTGAAGTGGGAAGTCTTTTCTTGAATAACACAAATGGTTTGGTCATACACTAGGTGGTGTAGATTTAATTGTTCAACATAACAAGGTTTGTCTGTGTGATCAAAAATACCAATGCAAGGTTTGTCATGAAATATGCAATTATTCAGGTCAAAAATGGGTGAAATTTAAGTGGGTATGGTATAATGGCTATTTGGATAAGGGTAATCTCCAAAATTTTAGGTGGGTCAAAGAAAGGGTAATATCCAAAGTGATACTAGGGTGTAAGTGCTTAAAAAAAGTTTTGTAAAAAATAGGCTTCCTAATCATCAACAGTTAGGGGTTCTAAAGTTGACTATTGATGTCACCCTAACTGTCAATGGTCAGGGTGAAACCTTAAAATATTAGAATATAAAAAGTTCACTTTTTGACATTTTGACCTCTATGCTTGTTGGTGACTTGTTTTTTTGCTTATTTGGAATTTTTTTAAGAGTGTTTGATTGAGTATTTTTTGAGGTGGTGACTGGTGATTGGTTGAAGTTTTTTATTGAGGTGATCAGTTGGGACCAGATATGTAGGATGGATAAGGGCATGGCCAAGCAATAAGATGATGGCTTTGACATTAATATTGATCAAAGAATGAGGTAGGGGTGTTTTAAAATTGATCGTTTAATTGATTTGGGTGTGTTGAAGTTAAATTTGTGTAGGTTTTAGTTAGTTTGAAAGGGGTTTTGTGGGTTTTGACTTATATGTAGGTTTCAAGTGAGATTTGAAAAATTAGCAGTTAAAATGTGAAATAGGGTGAGGATTCTAGTTGGGGAAAGGTTGTAGGATGTAAGAGGTAGTTTTGTTTGTTGTTTTGGTTATTTTTTAGGGATGGTAGATTTAGAGGGTTTCACTATTGATGATCATGCACAGTGTCCATCGATAGTTTGACCTAACCATCGATGATCAACCTAACCATCAGTGATCAATCATTGAGATAAAAAGGTTTATATGACCATCAACATTTAAGAAAACCATCAATGATCAAGTGTTTTTAGGGAAGGTTGGCTGTAAAATATGTAGATGAAGATGGTTTAAAATGTTTGTGAAAGTTATATGGATTAATCATTAAGTATAATTAGTAAGATAAGATGTTTTTGAAATGTTTGGTGGGTAGAGTTAGATGTCGTCTGATAGGTTAATTATTAAATAGGATTGATGTTGTGAAATAGTTACTAGGTAGAGTGGTGAGAATTTAATGGGTAAGGGTAGATGTTTTTCAAATTCTAAAGGTAATGTGGAAGATGTAAATGGGTTAGTTTGGAATAGGTTGAAATAGGTGGGTGTAAGTTGATAATGAAGATGTTCATAGGATTACATAGATATCTATTTGAGGGGAGCCTATTTATCATATTGAGAGTGAGGATTAGGATGAACAGATGAAACTCTTGTATGGTGAGGATCAAGCTTATTCTAGGTAGCATTTAGGTGGTTTTAGTTATGGGCCACTATACTAAAGGGCACCCAATGATAGGCACTTGATGACTATGATGATGATGGTAGTGTCTTATTTCACTTTACCTGATTAGAGTAGTGGATGATTTCCCTATCTATTGCTAGGAGTGTTAGAAAAGATGTTGTTAGGGAGGATGGTGTTTAGGTGGGCACTAGTATTACTAGTTTAGATATACAAAGAACTCTAGACATTTCAATCTCATAGGTGATGTGGGATCAGTTTTAGGTTCATGCTCCATTATTAGGCATATAAGCACATTCAAGTTTTATGACCACTGGGGATACCATGGGATGGCTATGCTCAGGTAGACTATAGAGTGGGATTCCTATGATGGAGGGAAGATTATACTTTGAAAAGAGCTGGTGGAGGTTTTAGGGATATTGACTAGTTTAGAGATGCATTGGAGGGTTTGGTTGTGGGTGATTTCATCTAGAGGCCATATGTGGGTTGGCCTAGGTGGGCCCAATATAGCTTTCACACTTTGTCTTTATAAAGTTATGGTGGATCTATAGGAGGAGAGAGGGTGAGATTGAGCTCATCCCATTTGATAGATTTTGGAGGTATTATGGCCTTATGGAAGGGATTCTAGCTCCTTTCCTAAGGTACAAGAGGGAGGATGTGGGGTTTTTGTTACTTGAGCCACAACTAGTGGATGTAGTATTAAACTATGAGCAGTTACTTATGAGAGCAAGAACAGATGATACCAATGTTTTTAATGGCTATGTAAGATGTACTAGGCCATTTATGTAGTAGCCAATTTTGGATGGGATGATGGGGGCCAATAGGCCATGGATGTGGATCTAGATAGAACATAGATATAGGGTGGTGGTCAAGATGGATAGGCAATGGTAGTACTAGCATATTAACAAGATTAGATTATAAGTTTACAAGGATAGGTGGGGAAATTATAGGGCCATATTATCACTTTACAGGGTCAAGTTACCACTATTATGGTAGAGAGAGATTAGGTGAGGACCTCCCTAGGTTTGGTGACCCAGGAGATGGATACACTAAGGTAAAGGGTAGGATTAGTGGTAGCATTAGTAGGATGGCCACTTGGTATAATTTCTATGGCATGATAATTAGCCATAGTTGAGGAGTTGAGATATTATGATGTAAGCATAGTGTCCTGAGCAGCTGAGATGGGGAGAATACAGGGCTAGTTTAGTAGGTAGACTAACATGGTGACTCTAGGGTAGTGGGCCTCTGTAGTGAGTGGATATATGGGCATCCCAATAGGACCAACACTATATTTTAGTGTAGGTGAAAGGGAAGGAGGGGCTAGTGGTAATGGTACCCTAAGGGTTTAATATATGATATATTATGTAGGTGTATATGTACATGGTTTTGATACCATCTTGCATGTTGATGATGAGAGATGTACATGAGAGAGAGAGAGAGAGAGAGAGAGAGAGAGAGAGAGAGAGAGAGAGAGAGAGAGAGAGAGAGAGAGAGAGAGAGAGAGAGAGAGAGAGAGAGAGAGAGAGAGAGAGAGAGAGAGAGAGAGAGAGAGAGAGAGATTTATAAATTATTACATGTATTATTTATTTTATGGACATGATATATATGATGATGTTTATGATGCTCATGATGTATATATGATGTATGTTCATGGTTCATGGTTTACATGTTTTGATGTTTGGATGATTTATGTTTATGAGATGAGTATTTGATAGCTTTAGGCATGTGATGACTTATGGAAGATTTTTTTGTTTTCTTCATGGATATGATGATGAATGGTTTAATTATGGTTATTGATGTGGTTTATGATATAATGTTTGATGTTTTGATCATAGATATATGATTTGGTTCATGGATATGGTTCATGATTGATGTTTGTTATTCATGATCATGGAGATGTAATGTGATTATGGTTATCAATGTAATGAAAATACATGAAGTAAGTTAAATAACAAACTAAATATAGGAAAAAGAAATGAGAATCATGAGACACATGTCTACATGAACTAATAATAGGAGGGTAAGGAAAAAGCATGATGCCTTTTTTATTAGTAAGGAAATAAAAAAAATGAAGTTATATTGGTTTGAGAAACATAAGCCTTTTGAATGCTTTGCATTAGCATGCTTTGGTGGAAAATGGGTGTCTTGATCACATTATGTTAAGTAAGCTCATAATCCCTTGATTTATAGATGGTAGAAAGATGAGATCAGTGGTAGGTGAAATTTAAATGGGTGGATAGGTAAGGTAACCTTATATGCATTAGTTTTCCCCTTCTATAGGTGATCTAAGAACCAAATTAAACAATTCCATGTCGTAATATCAAGTGTAGACTGATTGATGCAAGAAGTTTACTAATGTTATATATGAAAGTTGATTGTAGCTTTCTTGGGATAGCTTATTTTGATTTTGATATAGGGTCTTTTGCTTATTGATTTTCATTTTTGATGGGTTGTGAAGCTAATTGATGTGGGAAGCTTTAAATTATTGCTTTTGACCCATTTAACTTAGCCATCCTTCAAGGGAGTGGTCTAAGTTTGGGTTTGTATGTTTGGTAGTTATCCTTCAAGGGATCAGTCTATATTTTAAGAAATTTAGTTTTGTTTAGCTATCCTTCAAGGGAACAATTTTTTATTCTAGAGATATGTGACCCAAGTGGTATTTTGGTATCCAAATTATTTTGATGTGAGGTTTTAGACATGGACAAGTCTAATTAGGATTAAAGGTTTACCTTTATGAGGGCAAAACTTTTAACATAAATAAGGTGAATAATAGGTAAAAGGGTTGGTTTTAAAAGTCAAAATATCATGGGATTCCATCTTGTTAGAGATGAAAAGTATCCATGAGAACCATGCAATGGGTAGATTCATGGTATCCATATTTAGGATTAGGCTATGACTGTGATCGTTAATCACATGATACTATGTTGTAATCAGTTGTCCTCAAAGGGATAAGAGGAAGGTGTGAGGGTGAAAATATCATAAATCAAGGGATGAGCTTAAGTTAGACAAGAATGTGAGTTTGATCCATTTTTAACAAAATAAAGGATGCAAATGCAAAGCATTGAGAGGTTTAGGTTTAGGTTTTCCTTTGAGAGAGGATAAATGATAAGCTCTTGATCCATACTTATGGGTTATGATGTAGGGTCCAATCCAATTGAAATTTAACTTTCCTTTTTTTATTTTCTTCATATTAGTTATATGTTGGTTTTTCTTTAATATGAGGTCTTTGATATTTAATTCTTGATCTTTTCGGTGTTTTTTATAGGCATGCTTAATTCATTATTGTTAGAAATGAAGATGGTTAAGTGCTGCTAGCTGATGTTCATCAAGTAGCTCAAGTCATGCTAGACATTCTTAACAATAGTCACCTTCTAAAATGATGTCTTGCAAGGATATGTGAAGAGAGGGAATATATACTTTGAGAGGCAAGACTACCTCTACTCTAGAGACCAGAGAGAAAGGTGGAGTACCTGTAGAGGTTTGAATACTAGTGCTAAGAGTACATCTAAAAGTTTTTTGTAATTTTACAGGACATCATTCTTATGTTGGTAGGATCCATTGACCTAGTTGACCACAAGTTTGAAATCACCAAAGACACTAATGGTCTTAATTCCCAAGGCTAGAGTGGTTTGGAGACCTATTACTAGAGCTTCATAATCATCCACATTATTGGTACACTCAAAATCAAGTTTAAAGGAGAGGAGAATAGGTTTAATATCAAAGGGAATGAGGATCACTATGGCATCCCCACCATGCTGGCATTTGGAGGCATTGAAGAATATGGCCATCTAGTAGGTGGGGTCCTCTTGAGAAAGAGTCATGATGGACTTGTCAAGAAATGCAAGAGGAAGTAGTTGGTTGTCTAGTAGAGGAACTTCAACCAATTGGTTAGTAATAATTTGCCATTTAATTGAATTCTACTAAAGGAACTCAAGATCAAACTCAACTAAAATCATGAGCCACTTAGCCATACATTAGTTTTGGTATGGTTTAGAGTGCATGTACTTTAGTAGGTTAGTGTTAGTGATGATATAGGTATTGTGATTAATAACAAGGATGGGTGTACTGAGTCTCATACTCTATAAGCATTCAACTTATATAGTAGACATCTTTCTCTTAATGTTGTTCATCATGATGAGTGAGAATTTCCCCTAAGGAATGGTTAGTGGTGAATATATAAATGTATAAGGGTTGGTCCTCTTTAGGTGGGGTAAGAATAGGTGGATAAAGAAGGTATTATTTGAGTGAATTAAAGGCTTTTTGGCAGTCCTCAGTCCACTTAAAAAAATTTATATTTATTAAGAAGATGGTAGAAGGGTTGACATCTATTTGATAATTGAGAGATGAAGTGATGTATGGATTGGAACTTCCCCTATAGGTTACAGGTTGCTTGAGGTTGGTTAGACGAGGCATCTCCAAAATTTCTCTAACTTTGGTAAGGTCTACTTTGATTCCTCGAATAGAGATGATAAATCCAAGAATATTTCCAAAAAGGACCCCAAAAATACATTTCATGGGGTTGAGTCTAACTTGGAAATGGATTAAGTGTTCAAAGATGATGGTGAGAATGGATAGGTGATCCTTTTGATGTTTATATTTTCCAAGGAGATAATCCACATAGTCCTTTATAATTTTATGGATTAGATCATGAAAGATGTAGTTCATCACATGGTAGTAAGTTGCACCAACATTTTTCAAACCAAATGGTATAACTCTATAGCAAAAGGTTCCCCATGGGGTGATGAAAGAGGTTTTATGTTTATCCTTAGGTGAAATCAAGATTTTATTATATATTAAGAAACCATCCATGAGAGATAACGTTTTGTGGCCAGCTGCAAGATCAAAAAGATGGTCAATGATAGGCAAAGGGAAGTCATACTTTGGGTAATAAAGGTTGAGATCATGAAAGTTGTTATAGAGGTGAATTCCCCCTATGGGTTTAGTAATGGGAATGATGTTATAAATTCATTAAGGATAATCAATAGGTTGGATGAAGTGGATAGATAAGAGGCATTGAAGCTCTTCTTTGACTAGAAGGGAACTTTGAGGGTACATCTTGTAAAGCTTTTGCTAAACATGCTTAGCATCAAGATGGGTGACAATGTTATGGAGGGATATGGAGGGGTCAATCCTACACATATCCTAATAGGACCAAAAAAATTCTATGCTTTGGTCATGAAGGAAATAAGAGTAATCTTTTTGCTCTATGGAATCTAAAGATTGATCAATCTTGACAATGCAATGGTTATTTTGAGTACCTAAGTTGACATCGATGGTTGATTTGTTCAACATGGTTTTGTTCTCAAGAAGAAGGGATTTATGGGTAAAATAATCCCCTTTACCAAAGTAGGTGAGAATAGAATCATCATCCTAATTTTGGATGGTGTTGATGGTAAGAGATTCATTTTTTACCATTTCCAGATGGATGAGAGGAATAATTTTAGTTCAACCATCCTTTTGATAAGTCAGGGGGGAAAACTAATAATATTGATATAAAAAAGTTATATGGAATGATATCAAACTCCTATGACTTTAAATGAGATGTGGTTGGTGAGGATGGTATATCCCCATCGATGGTGGTGATGGGTTTAGGTGAGGGGGGTTATTTTTGTGGTATGAACCCAAAGCTAATAACTCATGAATCTTTTAGGTTTTGATGGTAGGTAACTCATGAGGTCCATGCTCATAATGGCCTAGGCCAAATCCCTTCCAGGCACACCTATGGAGGCATAATTTGGAAAATGTCATCTTGTCAAGATAAGAGAAGTTACAGATAAATGGTCAAATGGTAGAGGTAGTGGTGGAAGTAAGAACTGGATTATTAAGTGCCCCATAGATTAAGTTGGTTTGATGGTTGAGAGGCCCAAAAGGGATGATGATTCTGATATTGAGGTCATAACTAGGATCATGGGTGAGGTTTCCATAATATTGAGGAGTAGAGAAGGCATCCAAGGCTAACAAATGATACTCTCATAGTGAGATATATTAGAATGTGGATTCCAAGGGGTCCTCTTTAAGGATATACAAAAAAAGGATAGATAAGTTAGTTGAAGCTTCATCAATGGTATGGGTGGAGGTGTTGTTAGTTTTGGTTGATGAGATGGTGTTATTTTTGGTTGGTGATGAGGTGGATGGAGGAAGAAGAATTTCATTGGGTCGATATGTCATGTTGCATGAGGCAAAAGGACTAGGGCCAGCTCTTATGGTAATAAATTGACTTTCATACTCAAATTTCACACATCAACGTAAGGTAGAAGGGACACAACTCATGGAATGAATACAAGGGTGTCCAAGTAAGACATTGTATTGAAACTCACCATTTAAAATGTAAAAGAGTTCTATAATTTTATGAGGTCCCAAGTAGATGTGGAGGAAAACTATCCCCAATTAGTAGCCATACTATCATTGAAAGATAAAAGGGCCACTACAGTTTTTGACATGATATTATTAGGCAATTGAAGTTGGTCATATACATAGGAGGATATAATGTTGATACTAGTTCCTCCATCAATCATTACCATTTTGATGTGGGTTTGATTGATGTATGTCATGATGAAGAGGGGATGATTAGGATGTTTAAAATGGATATAAGGTATTTCCAAATCCTTAAAGGTGGTAAAGGTATAAATTTGAAGGGCTCTAACAAAAGATGCAAGAGGTTAAGGATATTTTGGTTGAACTCGATCAATTATAGGGCCTATATCAATGATTTGAGATAATG
Organism: Torreya grandis; assembly: GCA_037957365.1. Lineage (NCBI taxonomy): Eukaryota > Viridiplantae > Streptophyta > Pinopsida > Cupressales > Taxaceae > Torreya > Torreya grandis. The sequence goes on along the minus strand of JARHVA010004797.1, from coordinate 991,128 downwards.
AAGTGAGGTTTTGATTAGTTCATAAATGATCATCTTCATCAGTGTTTGGTGAAGTTTTTTTGGCACTACTCATTAGATGGTTTTAGAATGGTTGGAAGGAGAGGCACCCCAAATGGATATTTTGGGTTTCATAGAAGTTGAAGGTAGAGGTAAGGGTGCTTGGTTTCAGTTAGAAGGTTGAGGGGTAAAAGGGTATGTTCATGGTATGGACACTTTTTATTTTCCTTTATCCTTTTGTTAGGCTCTAGATCGGGTAACCATATGGATAGTGTGGATTAAGGGAGGTGTTGGGATAGATGGTTGATTTAGTTCCTCCTCAATTTCAAATGAGAGTGGAAGAGTAGGTAAATGTTGGATGGGTTGAGTTAATGGTTGGGTTGGTAATGGGCTCAAAGAAGGTTCATTTGATAACATATCATCTTCATCTCATAAGTTATGGATAAGTGTTTAGAGAGTTTTATAGTTATATGTATTGTGTCCAGGAGTCCTATGGTATGAGAAAATTAAATTTTCATTAGATCATGATTATTTAAGATGTGAGGGGTTAAAATGTTTGATGGGTGGTAGGTTAAATAATAGGTTTTCAACAACCTTTGTATAATGGTTGAATAACATTTGATCAAATGTGTTAAGGGTGTTGGGTTGTTGGTGTTAGGAGTGGGAGTATTCTTAAGAGTAGAATTTACCATGGAAATTAGAGGTGGTGGAATGGTTTTAGTATGTGGTTTCAGTTGGGATTATTTGGTTATGGTTTATTTGGATGTGGAAGATTTAGACGTAGAGGGTGAAGATTTGGTGATAGGTGGGAAGGTAGAGGTAGATAGTTTAGCTAAGAATGATGGATAATTTTATGATTTGGTAGTAGGTATGGGTAGAGTAAAAAGAGAAGGTTTACTATATGAGGAATAGGTAATAGGGGGAGGGTTCACCTTCTTGGTAGAAGGATGAGATCTTGGGATGGTAGAAGGATGGGGTCCTAAGATAGAAGGTAAGAGGGAAGGAGGTGGTATAAGTCTAGTTCAAGGTTGGAGTTTAGGTGATTACACCTTAGTTGGTTTGGTTGGGGCTTTCTTTGGTGGACTATAAGGGGTTAAGTCCAACTTCAAAGATGGGTGAGCTAGGATAGGCGTAGGAAGTATTCCTAAAATTTTTGATGGGTCTGGTTAGAGAGGTGTAAGGTTATTTGAAAATTTTAGATTGAGGTGGGTTAGATGGTTCTCCTATGGTTTTGGAGGAAGAAGTGTTTAAGGATGGGATTGAGGTAGTGATAAGTTTGATGGTGGATGTAAGTGAGGTTGAAGGTTTAGGTTTTTTTTGTAAGGGAGGCCAAGATGATGCCAAAAAGTGGCTCTATCAAGTTTGGGTTGAGGAGTGAAATCTAGATTTTGGACTAATCTAGAAAAAGGCTTGTAAATGGGTTTGATCCCTTAGTCATTGGTTTCAAAAGTTAAGCCCATAGGTAGAGGTGAGGGGTTAGTTTCTTCATCTATGTTACTGATGGAAGGTTCTAAGGTTTAGGAGGATGTTTCCTCCATGGAAGGTGTAGGTAAGGTGATCTCCTCCTTTGGAGTGGTTTCTAAGGAGGGAGTGGTTGGTTCCATGATAGGTAAGGAATGTGTGATGGTGTTAATTGAAGGGGTGAAGACATTTTCTTCCTTTGTTTAGATGTCCAAAATAATGGTAGGTAATTTAACCACTTCAATAGGTGGATTGGGTGAAGAGGTGGTTGAAAAAATGGTTGCCTCCTTTGGTATAACTATGAAAGGAGATGTGGATAGGTTTATGGTCTCGTCAAGAAATGAAAGAGGGATGGTTACTTCCTCTGTTTAGATGTCCAAAAGAATAGAAGGAGAGTCTACCACTTTAATGGTGGAATGGAGGAATAAGTAGTTGAGGTAATGATCTCCTTAATGATAGTTTCATTAATAATGACATTAACCATATTGACCTCAAGATCATGAGATGATTCCAATTTAGTATCATCATAGTTGGTAGAAGGGGCATGATTGGGAAAAGGTTTATGAAAGATGTCAAGGGACTATTTTGGGGGTGCATTGGGATTATCAAACATAATTTATGCCTTATCAATCATGTTTTGGATAATATTTTTAAAGTTATTTCACTTACTAACATCATATCCAATGATGTGATGGAAATCACAAAGGTTTTTCTCCTTGTACCAACCAGGTGTAGGGTGAGAAGCATCAAATTATTAAGAAGGTTTTATGGGAGGAGGTTGTATGATGTTTGATTTGAGTAATTTATCTAAAACTAAAGCATAATACTCCCCTATCATAGTATTTTTTTTTAGGGAAACTCAACTTTGGTTTTTTTTTGGTTGGTTAGAAGAGTTAGAGGAAGTGGTTGGGTTAGGTTGGTTGACATTTGGTGGTGGAGCAGTTTTAAGAACAACCAAGTTGGTAGATTCCTTTGATTTGTTATTATGATGATTAGGTTGATTTGTGGTCTTGGTAGAAGAAGGGTCATTATACTTAAATCTAGAATTTTTGTTCCACAGTTTCAATTTTCCTTCATCGATGGCTTAGATTTCCAATTTTCATGCCATGGTGAAAGCCTCATCAAAAGTTTGGAAAGTTCAAACTTGAAGAGTAGGGGAAATATGTTTGACACAACCCCAAAAGAATATTTTAATCAATTTAGGTTGGGGTAAGGAAAAATAAAGTTGGTTGATGAGACCTCTCCATCTAGCTATGAAATTGGTAATTGATTCATCATCAAATTGCCTAATGAAATAGAGGTCATTAATAGAGACCTTTTTAGATATGTTGACTAAGAAATGATCTAAAAACACCTAAGCAAGTTGAGAAAATGAAAATATGGAGTGTTTGGTGAGAGCACTATACCAATCTAAGGTTGGTCTAGATAAAAACATGGGGAAGGTATAAAGGAGGATAACATCATCATATGCAATCAAATAACAAGAATGACAAAATACTCTCAAGTGTTGTTGGGGGTCCTCCTTGTTTTAGATCTTCAAAAACTTGGGTAGTTCCCATTGAGGAGGGGATTAGATATGAATGGATGGATGGATAGGCTAATTATAAATTTGATCATAAGATAAAAGGTTATGATCCCTAAAGATAGAGGACTCTAGGTTAGTCATTTTGTCTATTAACATTTTGACCAAATTGATTTGAGGTTGGGAAGCTCCATAACTGGATGGTAAGTTTTGTTGAGTTTAGGTGGTATAAATATATGGATAAGAGTTAGAGGTTTAATAAGATACCACATATTGGTATATGGTCATTATAGGTTGGGGTGGTGACACATAAGGGTTGATGGCCACAAAAGGTTGGGTAAAAGGTGTTATGTTTTCTTGTAGATTAGGAACATATTGGTAAGATGTTAGGGCATTTGTTATGGGATTATATGGTTTAATTTGGAGGTATGGATGGGTTGGTAGATGGTTGGGGTTGATCAGTAACTCTTACATTAATAGGTGGAATGGTAGGAGGTATGAAAAGTACCAAATTTTGAAGAGGGGTGGAAATTGGTGGATTGCTAGTAATAAGGGGAATGAGGAAATAGGGGTAGAAGATAACCCCATGGTGGATGAGGTATGGATAACAATAGGTGAGGTTTCCCCTATGTTGGAGGTGTTGATTGGTGTAGGGGGTGTTTGGTTATTGGTTTGAATGTTGGATTGGGTTTTTATGGTGGTAATGGATAAGATATTGGTAGAAGAAGATGCTTGGGTGATCAAAGGTTGGGTGGAGGAAACACCAACCATAAGAGAGGGAGTCATACTATAAGGTAGATCCATGGGAGGAACTGAAGTAATAGGGGTATGGTGAGCTAAGGTTTTGAGATAATGTTATAGGGCCATAAGGTTGTTATCGATGAGGTTATAAAAATCTACATCACCCTTAATAACTATCTGAGGCATGGTAGGAGGGGGAGAAATATGAGGATAAATCTCAAAATATGAAGTATACTCCATGGAATAAGAGGAAGAGGAAGATGGTGGTTCTTGGTTGGTTTGATTCCTTAATTTCTATCTAGTAAAGACCTTGAGAGGAATAAAAAATAAATGATGAAATCTCACACCTCAAATAAAAAGAAAGGAAAAGGAAAAGAATCTCAAGATAATCCAAACATACATTATAAGTGCATTTAAAACTTAATATTCCTTTTAGATCACTTTTGGCTTATGCCTTAGAAAGTGTGAAGAAGAAATTTGGCTTGTAGATTAGGTACTAAAGAGGAAATCTAAGTTTAGTTTTAGGTTGTGTTTAGGTGATCAAAAGAAATAATCTATATTGAACATTAGTACGTGACTTGATATTGAAGCCTACCCCCTCACTTCACACATTGCACCGATAAGGGTGTCAGGTGCTTAGCCAAAATATACTATATTTTATAGTTTATACTCAACCAAAGAGCTTAGGTGGTTCTCCACTTAGTAATTACCTCCAATTAGGATTGTCTAGAAAGGGTAAGATTTATCTCTAGGTGATGAAATCCTAATTGGGCCTTGTCTCAAGTATAATTTTTGATGTGTTGATTGATTATGTGGTTTGTTAAAGTGTGTAATAAAAAGAGTGAAAATTATGATTGATTAATTTTGCCTTTAAGATAACTAGATGAACTAAAAGCAAACAAGCAAATAATGTATGCAAAGTATTTATTTTAAACCCAAAATAAATTTTAGATTTCATTGTATGAGGAAAAAGTAAAGTAAGAAAGAAGGGGCACCTAAATGATGCTAAGGTCCCACCGGGTGTGCCAAAAATTTTCTCTTAATTTTTTCTCATTTATTAATTTTATAAGAATATAAGAAACTAGTAATAAGGGTGTGGTAGAAATACCTAGCTAGTTATGCATAATTAATCTAGAAGAAGATGGATAAATCCTCTTTTGTTTGAAAGGAATAACTTGTAGATAAGAAAGCACTAACAAAGGGGTTGCTAGAAAGATAGTTGAGTGGACTGCCTAGCATGAGCTAGATCTAAAAAGTGTGAGCTTGATAGGAGGTTTTCAATCCACTCTTAATAACAATTAAGTTGAAAGAGATAACATTAAGGTACTTACATAAAGAAAATGAGATGTAATACAAGAAGAGAGTAAAATGTTTGTTAAAGAAAATAACTAAATATAGCAAAATTAGGTCAATACTCATGCTAAAGTGGGTGAAGTTAGGTACGAAAAATTATAAAAGGGTCTATAAATAGGTAGGAACACAAAAAATTAGCTTTGGTTGGGGTAAAGGGGCTAAAAATAATTTGTTATTTTCTACCATAGTGGCCATTAGTGGTTGGGTTAACCATCAATGATTAAGCTGACAATTGGCAATTGGGTAACCATTGATAGTTGGGGGTGATCATTAATAGTTGCCTATAGGTTTTAAGGTTGCTAAAAGAGAATTTTTAGAATAGGTAAATGGTCTGATAATGGTTTTATTAAGGATCCACAATTTGAGAAATAAGGTATAGATAGGTCTGATCAGGTTAGGGGTTATAAATATAATGAGATAAAGAACAAGTATAATATACATGTAACTTTCTAAATGGTTGATGGCTAGAGCAACTTTTCTAGAGCAACAGTACTTTGGCCTCAAAATCAAATTCAATAGAGTTTCACGTATCTTTTGTTATTGTTGAGTTGTTGAAGGAAGACTAGATGCTAGAAAGCTTGAATACATATATGTAAGAGTGCTTGTGATGATCCCTTTCACCTCCTACTCCTCTCCTTTTATAGGAAAAGAGAGATGGAGGATAGAAGGTTCCCTAGAGGGTGAGGCTGCTAATTTTGATGCTTGGGATTTCATTAGCACCACATAAAGATAACATATTAAATTGTGCCTTGTTATCTCACACATAGCTAGTGATATTCTAAGAAGGTGAGGACGTGACCATCTATGGTCAGGCTAATCATTAATGGTTAAACTAACCTTCAGTTATTGAGTATCTTAGAGGTAAAGGGTCAAGATGAGTTTAAAAGTGTAGTTAATGGTTAAATTAGTAAGTTATTGAGTTTAGTTAGCTAAGTAGCTAACTAGACCCAAGGTCCAATAGGTTAGTCAGGGGGTCTAGAAGGGTTATGTGTTCCTTAAGGTATCCCAAGTTATTTAGACATCTAGTATAGTTTTCTAGTGTCTATAATTTAATTATTAGTGGTATGTTCAAGTTTGATTTTAGGTTGATTTTTAATCATATGTGAGCAAAAAAATTGTTGGTTTTGTAATTGGTAAACTATTTTGAAAAAATAAAAATAGGATATTGGTAAGGTTAAGATTTGGATAATTTGGTTTGGCTAGGGATGGTTACTTGAAACTAGGGATGTGAGTTATTAGTAGAAGGGGATGTAAGATATCACTCTATGCATATCAATCTGTGCTCAATTTTTTGAGAGTGGCTCAAGAATACAAAGGTTGGATCTTTGGCTCCCTCATTTCCCACTAATTAAAGCTATATAATCATGCATGTGTTAATCAATGTTTGGATTGTGTGTCCAATCCTTTTGAGTAGGTGTCTCAAGAACATAAAGGCTAGCTAGTCCTTTGGATCCATCATTGCCTTATGAATTGAAGCTATGAATTAACATTGGTATGAATGTGTGTCATATCACTATCTAAACCCTAATGGCCAACTGAAAAAGTGCCTATACTACTTATGCTATGTAGGAATGTGCATTATATTTGATATTGTCTGATGTGTACTAAATATAGATATGTGTGGAGACTCTACCAAATGTAACCTTATTAGATGTGAAACTAAAACTATGTGTTGTGAAGCAGGCTCAGCTATCCACAATCATAGTGGATTACTATGTGAAATAATACCCTATGTCCTCTATTTTGATGCATATGATTGAGAAATATATTGATATGGATTTGAAACTTATGATGATGGCTCATCTAATCTCAATCGTAGTAGGTTGATATGTGAAATAGGTCCATAAAAAATTAGTCATAATGAATATCTCTTTGAAGCAGTGTTCTTTAATGTGGGCTCCTCTAATCTTAACCATAATAGGTTGATACATGAGATAGGACCCTAAAAAATCTACTGTGATGATTGTGACTATGTTGGATATGTATATGGAACTATAATATATACTCATCTAACTACATTGCTATATGTAGGTTGTTCTTTTTGTATTGGTTTCTAAATCTTCTAAATTGGTGGAATAGGAGATCTCCTATGAGGCTCTATCCTAGAAGTTAAAATTACTCTCATGATAAATAATAGATGATTCCAGTGAAGGATTGCCTTGGGATAACTCAGCTTTAGAGGAAAGAGGTATATGAATCCTTGATGGAGGAGAAATCAGTGCCCCCTGTGTGAATGTTGTGGTGGCATTATCAACACATCTATTAATGTAATCCCTAAGTCCATAACAATCATTATCTATGTATCCATGGATATGATGATAGTTATAAAAGGGTCAATGTGACTATTTACATAATAAATGTGGATTTCATCAATGAGTAGAAGGAAATGTGATTAACCTCCTATCTAGAAGTGATGATAATATGGACATATGGGATATCCTACTCTAAATTAAACTATAGTGGTTCTTTCTTGATATATTCTCTAGAGTACATACTATAGGTTGTGATCTAGAGACTAGCTCCCTATTTTTAACTAGTTACATTTCTAGATGTGCTCTCTTATCTTGTTCAGGACATGGTGGATATTGTGTGCTAGGAGATATAGATAGAGGTAATACTATGAAATCTAGAGTAATTCGATGAACTGAATCTGCCTCAATCAATCCTAATTTCTTTTCCAAGGCTAGAAATATATATCATAAGTGCCTAAAATAGGACTCTATCTAATATAATAGATGCTCAAGGAGAGGTTGGCAAAGCCATTTTATAACCAAATGTTAAACATATAAATATACTAGTTTATAGATCAATCATAACATGGAAGTCCTAAATCATAAGATATAATCACTAACTAGCTATGAAGAATTTTGATGCAAAGTAGCAAGTTTCTCATATGTAACATGAGGGCCCATGTTTACTATGTAATATCTAATAAATGCATCCTCTAAGTCATCATATGTGTGAAAGGATCCAATGGGGAGTATATGAAATAGCTAATTATGTGCCTCATCCACTAATTTCTACTGGAACAACTTCAATAGAATTAAAGGACTCACATGAGATTGCAAAGCCTTTTGAAAGGCTTTGAGGTGTATGAATGGATTTTTAGTTATATCAATTTAAGGCAATGATGGTATCTAGAAATGCTTAGGTAGTGAAGCTTTGAAAAATGTCTTCAAAAGAGGGTTATCATGCAAGTCATTTGCATCCATCCAAGACTTATAAGCGTTGTTTTTAAAGTAAAGACATGTACTTAGTGTTGTAATTCACCAACTAAATGCAATTAAATATATAATCTCCTGGGATTTTATATTAGTTGTCTTAAGTGGTTTATTTAATCATTAAATTTTAATCGATTTATTTTTAGCCATAGGAATTCTACATTTAGCAATTGTATCATGAAGAGGAGGTGTGCTCACTTGAACCTTTAGAGGAATGGTAACTCAGACCTTATTAGAGGGGATGTGGGCTACCATTCTCTTTGGGTGAAGAGTGAGAAATGGGTGCTATTGTAGGTAGGGGGTGGATTGGGAGATTCATTGGTATCTTTATTATTTAGTGAATCACATTCTAATTGAGTAGAGGATGTGATGTTGTCATTAAACATGTGTTGTTGTCTGTCATTTTAAATAGAATCATGCATAGAATTAGAAACAACATTTTGTAGTGCATTATGTTTGAGAGGAGTGAGAGAAGATTTAGAAGCATTTAATGCATTTTTATTCTTCACTATGTGAATAATAATCATCATTAGTCTATGCATTATCATAATCAAAGTTTTGTGCATATTAATTCTCATTTTCATATTCATTGGCATGTTCACTATCATACTCATTATCAATTCCATCATCACTAGGGAGAGGGGTAAGAGAAGATGTTGATTTTTTTATAATATGAAATAAATTATCATGTGAAATTGGAATCTTATGTGCATCGTATGTTATCCTTTAATGGAGTGCATGCATTATTTATATTTGTAAAATGAGAAGTAAGAGAAAGAGAGTTATCATTTAGACATTATTTTTATAAATTAGAGTTGAGAACATGAGATGGATTATTTAAAATATGCATTAACAATTTGATTTTATTGCATTTATTGTTGTAATTTGAACATAGAAGTAGAGAGAGAGAGAGAGAGAGAGAGAGAGAGAGAGAGAGAGAGAGAGAGAGAGAGAGAGAGAGAGAGGAGAGAGAGAGAGAGAGAGAGAGAGAGAGAGAGAGAGAGAGAGAGAAATTAGGTTCACATGAAATAAAATTATCACCAATAAAAGATTCACTTGGAAGTGCATGACTAATTTGTTCATTTGGTGCATTATGCATAGGATAATGAGGTGAAAAGTATCTTTCTCATTTATCAAAATTATTTTATTTATAAGAGGGAATAAAAGAGATATATTTGAGAGAAGAATATGCATCTAATTTTTCTTCACTATTACTTTCACATGTATCATCATATTCTTCATTACAACAATAGTAATTATCTTCATTGTGAATGAAATCATTTTTCACATTTTTAGCTAATGTGCAATTTTGAGAATTTGTCCATTCATTATCATAATTATGAAAAAAATTTAGAAATTGATCTATGTGATGAGAGGGAAGAATTGCCTTAGCGGCCATTTTATTTCTTTCACCAAAGAGAATATGTAAAAGTATTATTAAGTAAATAAATGAAAAAATAACTACTAATATACAGATTTTGAAAATATTTTTTACACTCCAAATTATTTGTAAAAATTCCAAAATATTTATCTAAAATTTTTAAGGAAGGATTGGGTTTGAGGACCTAGTTTGGAAATCTAGTGTTTTGGGTTAGGGTTTTAGAATTTTTTTTAAATTATTGAAATAATTTAAATTCTAAAATAATTTTGATTAAAATAAATGCAAAAAATTTATACAAAAAACCAAAATTTTAAAATTGATTTTTTTCACAAAATAACTACCAACATAGAGATTTTCAAAATATTTTTGACACTCCAAACAATTTGCAAAAATTTCAAAAATTTTATCTAAAAATTGTAAGGAAGGAAGGCTTGGGGTTTGAGGACCTAGTTTGGAAATCTAGGGTTTTGGGTTGGGTTTTTATAAAAAAAATAAATTATTGATATAATTTAAACTCTAAAATAAATTTTAATAAAATAAATGCACAAAAATTTATACAAAAAATCAGAAAATTGAAATTGAATTTTTGCACAAAAATACGAAAAAACCCTAAGGGTACCTCGGGTTTTAGATTTGTTTAAAGTAAGTTAGGTTCATCAAATGTTTTATTATTTTTGAGAAACTAGTGTTTAGTTACTAAAAAATAAAGGGTTTAGATAAGGGGGAAAATTGAAATTAAATATAAAAAATGGTAGAGTTATATTGATTTGATTAAATTAATTACAAAGGGAAAAGAAATGTCTTATCTAGAAAAATAGTCTGAGACAACTATTTTGAACCCTAAAAACTATTGTGTAGGGCTAGGAAGATTTCAGGAACCTAGATCTAGCTTTTTTTTTTTGTTAAAGGATAGGACCACCAAAATAGGACACCCTAAGGTTTGGTGATGTTGTCCTTTTCTACCGTTATTGTCTAAACTACTCATAAAGACATAATTTTTTTGGGTTTTGTCTACTATTTCTATATGAGCTTACCTATGAAATTTTGGATGATAAATGTTGATATAACTCACTTTATATTCATTTAAATATTAAAAACCCTAGGTCTACCTATGCACATGAAAAAATAAATACATCAAAGGCAAAAGGGGGAAAAAATTGGGTTAGGGGAAGTATGATCACAAAATCTAGAACCCTTATTATCTTGATCATTACCTACATTAATCCTTAATATAGGGTCTCAAATCAAATGAAATTATCCCTTAGGGAACATGCATAATCAATAGGCATGATGGATGCAAGAATGAACTTTTTCATAGGCCTTTCCTTGATCAAGCATACAAATCTATGTGTGATGCAGAATGTTGAGTTATACTATTAATTAATTTTTAATTATATACTATGTCAAAGTAGTAAGTGATAAATATAAAGTGCCTTATGAATTCATTTATATAGGACACTCTTTGTTTTGAATTTGGGAGCTTTATATGGCATTAGAAAGATAAACAAAACTTAAAGATGATGATAAGAAGGGCTTAGGAATCATTAAGCAAGGAAACTTGACCATTGGGACTAAAATATAATTAGATAAGAATGTTATAAATAGGATACCCTAGGTTCCATCGCTATAGTCCAATTTTGACACTCCTATCCTACAAGCCCGAGACTTGCGGGTATAGGATTGGTATAGGAAATTTGACGTGGTTTAGGTGGAATGACCATTTGAAAAGATCAAGGTGACTAGGAATAAGAAAAAAGGTGACTCAATCATGAAACAAGACCAAGATAAGTAAAAAAAATAATGGCTAATGTGAATAATGCTCATATTCTCTAATCAGAGTCTTATGCGAAAGGATTGTGAAAAGACATGATATGTGTGGTTTCTTAACCAATTTAGAGTGTATATAATTTCAATTATTTTTGAAATATATAAATTTTATTTTGGTCATTATATGAAACTCTAATTTACACTAAACTTTTGGATATACTCAAAATTAGATTCCAAAATAATTCCTAGACACTTTTAGCCTTCAAAAGTGCATAGGTAATTCATAATAAATATACAGATTCTAACAACTCATTTATTAAATTTTAAGAATATTAATTTCTCATTACACACATTTTAGACTTATTTTGACAACAATGTTACTGTTTAGACCAAATTTTTCTTATGCATCCTATTATTAAATTTAGTATCCTTTGGTTATCCTAGAGCCCCATTTGTGCATTGGTCATCAAAATAGCTAGTAGTTAACCATGAGAGAGGAGGTTTTTATTCATAAGAGACTAGGAATAGAAGGATTTTAAATTGAATGAAAATGTTCATCAAATCGTATAATAATCATATGAGGATGAATATAAACCTATGAGGGAAGGTGATAGATAATAAGAGGGTAGAAATATCACTAGATATATCATTCAAACCTACAATATATCTTACAAAAATAGTGATAGAAGTAAAACCAATGAGAGGAAATGTGAAATAAGGGAGTTAAAACCCAATAGGATAAAAATGAAAAGTAAATTACCAAGGTAACAATTAGGCCAAAAAGAGTAGATAAACTAAGGACAAAATGTACAATAAATTTACATTACCAAAAGATTGTAAATTACTTAATATTTAGATATGCTCATGAGGGAAGGTGAAATACAAGTAAATTACCAAAGGATCACAAATGAGGCAATGTATTGTTAAAACCATAGGGAGATATGTGATAATTAGATTAAGTGATAAATTAAAAATAAATAGTTTGAAATTATTAGGGCTTGAAGAGAGAAATATATTATTTTTTATATTGGAGAGAGTTTAGAGAAGATATATCACCCAAGGGCCAACATAGTAAAATCCAAGTCACAAACCATTATGGTAAGAAAAATATATCAATAAATTAAAAAAAACAAACTATATGCACCATGGGAAACCAAAGAGTATCAATAATGTATAACCCAAGTTTAAAACAAAAAACACATTACATCCAATAACAAAAACACTACACATATAATCGATAACTATAAGAGCAAACTATATCAAACATAACTAGATTGTGTAGTATAAACCTTATGACTTAGCCTTACTTAGTAAAATCCCATAATAACAACATTTTTTCCCTTTTAATTATCCATAAAGGAATCATCAATGTCCCACATTATAATGCATACTGTACATGCCCTTATAATCCAAATCCAAGATACTAGGAAGCTTCAAACTATTGTCATCAAGACTATCACCACCAACCATAAGTTATTGTACCTCATGAATAAGTTTATTTAAATTTATTTCCAATATATAATAAATAAAATCCTAAGAACCACAATTAAATATATACACATTATTTTCCACTAGAATATAAGTTCATAGGAGTACCCCCCAGGACTAAACTCTCACCTAGATCTACTTGAACCACATTAGCTAAATAGTGCTATGTAAAATATACCACACATTATTTTTATATTTCCTAATTTACATATGATCAATGGAAATGATTTATAACCTTAAAAATATTAGACTAAGATAATTTTTTACAAGTTGATAACTTAGACCCTAAAACACCTAATCTTTGTAATCCTCCACCCACCCAAGCAATAATGATTTAGAAGAAAGGATTTTAGACCATGAATCACTAAGATATATATATTATCTCATATAAATTTTATAAAAACTAGTTTGGTCCTTATTGAGGAATAAATAGGTGACACCATCAAACTGATTATCAATCAACTCATATTCGTTAGGAAGCACAATCACCTTAACTGGGGTCCTAGGGGAACATCTATAACAATACAATGGAATTCTTTAACTACCATAAAAAATAATGTAGGAGAAAGAGGGAAACCTTGTATAAAATACATCTAGATATATAATGAATCTATGAGTTCCCTTTAATCTCAATTTGAGTAAAAAACAAGTAAAAAAATAACTAACACTATTTTACTAAATTTATCACCAATCTCTAAGGTTCACATGATCTCATTAAATTCCCACTCAATCCTATCATATTATTTATCAAAATCCAAGAGATCCATGTAAACTTTATACCGTGAGTCCTCAGCCAAATCCATACCCTCCTATATACTTTTTTAGATAAGGTAAATGAATAGGTTTTAAAGGATCCCATAACCTTTACATAAACATTTAAGGTAATATAAAACACCCAATAGGGATAAACTAAAATAGGCATATGACCAAGGAGCTAATAAAAACCTTCTTAAAACTAACCCACAATCAACAAGAAACCCAACCCATAAAAACAAGAAATAGATAGTACATGATAACACTAAACTACCCTACCAATATTCCAACTCCTTTTGAGTAGTATCTTTGGTCTTGTTATTCTTTTTTCTACCAACCACTTCTACATTTTTTATATCCATATTTTTTTCATGTTTCCTATTATCCTTTTACTAGGTCCCTCTATTGTTATAACTTTAGGTGGATTCTCAAGAGCTTCATCAATATAAAACACTTTATCCCTCTTAATGTTTTGTGTATCCTTTATTTTTTTCAATCATATTCCTCTTTGAGCATCACCTCAAACTTGGGATTGAGCATTCTCATTAGTTTCTTCTAGACCTCACCACCCCTATCACCAATGTCAGATATAGCTAAGATGGCTTCTATGATGATTTTGATTTCATTTATAATGTCTCTACCTTCATAATCCACTTTAGTCTCATTTCTAAGTCCTTTAAATTGAATTTCAAGTTCATACGATGTCTTGCCTCCCCCACCAGTCTCTTGACTTGCACAAACTCCTTCTTGCCATTTTTAATGTGGGAGATTGGGGTCCTTGATTATCATACAACCCAACCTCTTAGAGCCTCTTCATCCTCTAAAATAGGGATTTGTGACTTCAAATGATCATTTTTGGGTTCTAAGAGGGTTTCCACTTCTAAATTGGTCTATTTTAGGTCTTCTTCCTCATCTGACATGATAATTATCCTTTTGATTTGAGTTGAGCACTTCACCTTCTTGTTATATAATAAACTTATTTGATTTTATCCCTTCATCTTCACCCTACTAAATAGTTTTAAGATTATAAAAAATGAATATTTATTCAACAAAATTAGTTTGGATGACTGAATAATTTCATGAAACACCTTAGTTAGTATGTTGGAAAGGAATTTACTAATATTTTATAAGAAACATTAAGGAGGGGGATAGGTATCTAATTATTAACCTACATTTTGTCCCATTATTTTGGAATAAGCTTGATAATGCCTTGATTGGTATAAATATGTATTCACTCCAATAATTCTTAATAGGCATAGTAAATATCATCCAAAATCCAATCCTTGGTGGCCTTACAGAACTCAACATGGAACCCATCAAAACCATGATACTTATCATTTTTTAGGTTTTCAATATTTATCCCATAAGTATAAATTTTATTATCTAACTCAAATGCACACTTTATTGGTATATTTTTTGGAAAAATAATGGCACATATCATCTTTTAGTTTTAAAAAATATCAGAGGTACCATACTAAGTGAAGAGAGATTGGTAGAAAAATAATAAGGATTATTTTATCTCATTAGGATTATTAGAAATAACACCTCCAATATCTATTATAGTAACATGTTCCCTAACATGATTGGCCTTATGAGTTCTAAAGTAAAATGTATCCCCATTATCTCCTTATATGATCTATATAATTTTGGATCTAACCATATCCCTCTAAGCATGATATGCCTAATGAGAACTATGATAGTGTTTGATAAAAATAAAGTTTTTAAAAATATCTAGATCTATCCAAGACCTTTTTTTCCTCCACTCTACCATTATAAGGGGTGTACATACAATGTTTTTGGCAACATTCTACCCAATCAATAGTATGGGGGGTGTGGTGTAAATTATACTTCTTAGGTGTTGAGTTTTCCTTGCACATATATTACTCTTTTATACTTTAATCACCACTAATAATATTCTTTATTTAAGATATCTTGGTGAAGCCCAGTGGTAGTTGTTTTTATGATCGAGTAGTGGATTTAGACCACTTGTGTAGATTAGTTCCTTTGTGAATTTTGAATACTTGGAGTATAGACTAACAACTTCATCTTTGGGGGGATTTATAGCTCTCTCTCTTCTTCTTTTATATATTTTGAGGGGGATTTTTTCCTATGGTTTTTCTCTTTTTATCCATTTTATTAGATTTATATGTATATGTTGTAATTTTTTAAGTTTTTTATGGATTCCTCCTTTTTACATGGGTGTCTTATTCAGGAACTTTTTTTGTTAGAACCCATTATTAGGAATATAGAATCCATATAAATATAAATGAAATAAAGACATAAATAAAATGCAAAAAACACAATACAAGAGACATAGACTTAATGTGGTTCACCCAATATGGGCTATGTCCACACAAAATTAGCTAGTTCTTCTCTTATTCAGTCTAACAAATAAAGGGTTAAACCTACAATACATATACTAAAATCTCCTCTTCACTCATACATAGTGTGCCTCTACAATTAAAATTCCATCATATCAAAGGAAGGTTACATATTAGGGAAAAAATGCACCAATATAATTTCTACCATTAGATATATGACCTAATAATGAATGGCATAGATTTACTATGAAATTACAATATTTTACAATTCTTTTTGCATAAAAAATATGACCATAGTGGGGGGAATTCCCCCCCCCCCCCCCCCCCACACCCTCTATCAGTAACTAAGAATTTTAATAAGATCATGATCTACCATACAACAATCTCCCACTTGGAGACTGATTACTACAACTCCACCATTATAACTCTTTTTTGGATTTTTTTAAAACTCTAACCCTGATATGTTTCTTATCTTCATTATTATCCCTGAAGAACTATTGAAGATAAATAACTCTCTAGATTCTACTTTGTGACTACCGTTGTTAGCATATCTTTAGGATTCTAACTCATATGGATATTTTCCAACTTCAGTTGACCATCCTCAAAAATTAAATGAATGAATTGATACCTAAGTTGTATATGTTTGGTTCTTGAGTGGAATATTGATTTATTTTATAAATTAATTACACTTTGGATATCACTATATAACCTATAATATTTATGCTTCTAACTCATCCATATCATCTCCTTTCTTACTTCTATATCTACAACATACTCTGCCTCTATAGTTGATAAAGAAACTATCTTCTATAATTTTTAAATAAAACTAATTATTGTCACCAATAGTGAATACATAACATATGGTGATCCTCCTACCATCTAAATATCTAACCATGCTTGCATCAACATATCCTTGTAATGTAACATTTAACCCTTCATAGCATAACTATCTATCAGTGGTCCCTCTAAATTACCTGAGAATCCACTTGACTACATCTTAGTGCTCCTTTCCTAGATTATTCATAAGCCTATTGATAACTCCCACTTTATGAGAAATGTTTGGTCTTATGTACACATAACATACATTAAACTTCCAAATGCTGAATCATAGGGAACTTTGGACATGTAATTGATTTCTTCTTGTATTTTAAGACACTATTCCTTAATTAATTTTAAGTGCCATCCCAAACGTGCACTAATTAGTTTTGCATCTAGCACATTGAACTTGACTAACACCTTCTTGATGTTTCCCCTAATTCCCCCCTATTAGGAACTAGGCATTCTAATAATATCAGGCTCCACCATCCAACACCCATATAAATATTTTTTACTTGTCTTCATGGCATTCTTGGTGATTCTTTTAGTGACACTAGTGTGGTATCCCTATGAGTGACACCAGTGTGGAAGCCCCATTAATATTTTTGCTCATTTCTCACCATCTTATTGGATGGTGCTTAAGTAATGCTTCCTTAGGTTCATTATCATTCTACCTAGTATTATGGAGTGCAATGTTCATATTCAGTGATCCTTTTATTTGGCACCATTCCTAATTTCACTTGGTAGTTACAATGACTCGACATCTATGTACTCTAGAAAGATGGATTGGCATCTATAAGGACATGTGGCCTCACACTGCATCTTTTATTATACCCACCTAAGCTATGCTTAAGGGGGGGTGATAGTGTAGGATATTAATTTCCAACTATTTATCTTACTTAAGTGTTATTTACTTTGGATATATTTATCCCACATTCATGAGGATGATGGGTTTATGCCATACTTCCACCTATATTATGAAAGTTGGTCTTGAATACATGGGATGGTTAAGATTCTTCTATATTCTACCTATTTTTACATCTCTATTTTAAACTATTTGACACAATGTGGATAATAGATGGTTTATTCTTTGTGAGCAATGTTTAAGCTTTCATGGCTATGATAATGGATTCATGGAGAGATCTTGGTTGAAGGGTCTTATTAACTCTTTCATGTTCAATCTATTATCTAGACCAAATATTAATCAAGTTCTCTTGGAGTATCATTTATGTACTCCATATTAACTAGGAATTTAATTACCATATCCTTGAATAATATTTTGACATGAGGTGTTGCACTGATTACGATTAATAATTTTTTATGGAAGGGTATATATTTTTATACAAAGAGACATGAGTTCTTCAACCCCTCTATGTATTCTATATACTTTAAATTAGAAACATTAAGATTATATATCTATTTAAACTAATCAAAAACATATTGGGGGATATAATTAAATTAAAAAATAATCTTAATAGGGTGATGATCTTAGATGGTTAATGGAACACATCTTGAGGTTTCATTTTCCAGCTGAAGGGAGAAGTAAATGTTCCATATTAAACAAGAATATATAAAGTCTTGAGCTTACTCTATTTGTACAACTATTATTATTATTATTATTATTATTATTATTATTATTATTATTATTATTATTATTATTATTATTATTATTATTATTATTGTTATTATTATTATTATTATTATTGTTATTATTATTATTATTATTATTATTATTATTATTATTATTATTATTATTATTATTATAAGTTTACCATGTAATGAAATTACTTATATGTTTTGCAACACTATAATAATATAACACATAATTAAGAGTCGAATAAGCAAATTCACAATAATAATTGATGAAAGAGAAGAATAATTGATAAATATGACTAAGCCACTTTGAGGGGGGAACCTCCAAAATAATGTGGTAAGAGTATAATTCATAATATAATTATTGAAGAGTAACTAATACATCCTATATATACTCTACTTATCCATGGTTATTCCATAGTCTGACCTTACTAAGAACATAGAGAAATAAAAAAGGATAATATTAAAGGTATTTAAGCCAAAATTGAACCACGCATATCCATAGAAACACTTTAGGTTAAGGATGTAGCATACCCATCCCATTTAAAATTATGTTTCCCTAAACATTGAATAGACTTTGGATGTTGTTTTGGAAAAGTATCATCCTTCCATGTTGCATATTTACAATTTATATTCTTCCACTTAATCATATAATTCTTAATCTCTCTTGTTCATAGTCTTTTAGTTCATGTGTGAAGGATCTCCTCATGTTACATAATGAATTTTCCTTCTTCATCTAGTTTTCATAACTCAACCTAGGTATAAACTCTTTATCAAATCACTTTATTCAAGTAAGACACATGAAAAACAAAATGTATACATGTGGAATGGGGTAGTTACAACTTGTATACTGTACTAACATTTTTTATAGGATCTGATAAAGGCCATAATACTCAAGATAAATTTTGTTATTATTTTTATATTAATTAAAAGGCATATTATTATATGGTTGTAATCACACTAGACCTAATCACCTATGTAAAAATTCTTATTATTATGGTTATAATCTTATTAGTACTTCATTTGATTCTATTCCATTTATAAATTATTTCTCAAACTAGTTAGTATCTCTTGTTGATATTGTATGTGTTCTTCAATATTTCAAACCTTGGGCTGCACATTCAAGGATGAAGTGATGGATGTGGGATTATAACCATGAATTGATAAAAATAGATACATTTTGTAAGATGTATGAAAGGACATGTTATACCACCATTATTATATTGGTAGCCAATAAACCCATCATTCCTATTTATCTAATGCTAAATAATAGAGATACCCTTCTAGGTATTTGTTGACCACCTCTATTTCCTATCATTTTCAGGATGATATTATAAACTATGAGTCCAAACCCAAACATGTGAATAATCAATTTAAAAATTATTAGTAAATATGGGATCATGATCACTTATAATGATCTTGGGAGTACCATGAAACTTTTGAACTATTTTGAAAAAAGAATTAGTAAATATACTAGCTAAATTTTGAATGATATAATTTAAAATGTATATTCAATATAATAAATATATCTAAATGCATAATTAATAATCAAATATACATATAAATGACACAAAATATATGTGGGAAATCCTTCAATAGAGGTGAAAAGCCCATAGCTGATATTAATTAATGAGAAACACCATAACCCAATACAAATCCTCTTCCTATCACTTCTATGATAAACATTTAAAAATTATCTATATAATATTTTTCACATGAAAATATATAATTAATATTTTTTACATAAAGTATTATGTGTGATAAAATTCCATGAGTGATTAAGTGACCTTTACCAAAGGTTAAATGTATTTCTATAATGGGATGTGGAGGTGGTCCCTTTTAACCAATGGGTCCAACCTCTCCTTGGGAAACCCAATGGTATAATATATCTAATATATTTACATGATATTACATCATATTAATAAATTAAAAATAATTATTTTATTTATTAACCATTGTTACTACTTAAACATTATTTGTTCCAACACTCCCACTTAATGTTAAGTGGAGATATATGTCATAGTCACTTTAATAAAGGAAGTATAGTATGTAAAATTTCAATGATATAAAAAAACTTCATCATGCCAAAGTCAACTTTTGAAACAAAAATAATTATAATCCATAAAATACTCAAGGTAAGTTTAGGCTAGAATTATTGTGAGACTACATATCATAGTTTCTCATGAATAATCAGTAAAGAATATTTGGAGCATTTTATAAAATAAGGACATACATTACAATATTTGATTCTAAGTATTAGGGTACAAAATTAAAACTTAGATATGAAGTTTATTTAAATCACATAACACGATAAATCAAAATTATTTACAATTAGAATAAGTATAGAGAAGAATAAGGAAACACACGCCCATTAGTAAGTGACATTGTCATTCACACTCCTCGTCAATGGAAACTCTGAGAGGCCCATCATTATATAAAACTTAAAAAACATGGTAGCACAAAGTGGTTTTATGAAGATATCTACACTTGTTCATCTATAGGACAAAACTACAAATCAATATCACCATTGAGGAATTTATCAAAGATAAAATACACCTAAAATTCAATATGTCTAGTTCATTAATGTTGCAATAAATTTTTCACTAGAGCTATAAAAATTTGGTTATAAAAAAATAAGGGTATAGATATGAGAAAAATACAAATTAATTTCTCCTAATAACCTTCGTGACCATGGTGACAGACAAGGAAAAAGGTAACGGCTCTTATGTAGGCTAAGGAAAGATAGAAGGCAATGGGTGGGAAACCAAGATTTCAAAACTTGACTCAAAGAGGGAGAAAGGTGATGGAGATGGGGAAAGGATGATCACATGGGCCTATAGGTTTTATTCCCTATAATTGGAATCACTAGAACAAATAATATCATTGGAAAAAGGTAAGGCATCTAACTCTTCTTCTCCCAAGACAATCCTAGGTAAATCATCTTAGTGTGATAGACTGAAGAGATCTATGGGTAAAAAGGAAATAAAACTATTGGAGTATTTGAAAACCATCAAGGATAAGAAAATATTCCATGTATAAATCATTCCATCACTCATAAACCATGCCTCTTCAAATAATGAATCAAGCACTTATGGGTAGGTTTATGGGTGATAAACCTAACATAGATACATTCAGAGCCTGGGCAAAGCTGAAATGGGTCACAAAGAGACATATGTAAATTATAAAAATGGTGAATGAATTCTTTATGATCATATTAAATAAGGAGGATAGTGCTAATATTATGTCCAGTGGACCATGGTTCTTTGGCAAGTCAAGGCTTTTTCTCAAAAAATGGGAACAAATTTTTTAGCCTTAAAAGGAAACTATAAACCAAATGCCCATTTGGGTTAGACTTCTAGGATTTCCAATATATTTTTGGTAAGATGATTTATTTTTAAGAATAGATAAATAATTCAAATATATTATATCCCTAGACTCAGCTACCAAGGCATGAACTAGATTAGTGCATGCTAGATTTTGTGAGATTTTATGTGAATACCTTTATCAATCAAGAGATTCCAATTTCTATTATTCTACACACACCTCATAAAATAAGAACATAGAAGATTTAATTTGAAATATATGATTTTATATGTGAAAAAATGCCATAAATTAGGGCATTCATCAAAAGTGTGGCATTTAGGAACAAATTCTGTAGCATGACAAAAAAAGGGTAGAATCTCCTTCAAGAAGTTGGAATCGGAGATCCCTTATTTATCTCATAATGAAAATGGGTAGAATTCACCATAGAACATAGGGTAAACTATGGTTTTAGGTAAGGCATATATAGATTTCCTAGGTACTAAGATTATTCTAGATAATGAGGATTTAATAAAATCAGGAACAATAGAGAGTCCATCTCACTATTTTGACAAATATGATTTAGTTCAGTAGGGAGAGATGAAAGTCCAAATAAAATTAAACAAACATTTTAAAATTTTACTATTACCAAGTGTGTGGATGACAAGATTAAGGATGAGGTAATACACAAAATGAACTCTAAGAAAAAATAGGAAAATAACACAAATAACATATGATTGCAAAAAAAATTTCAAGTATTGGAACCAGACATAAATGTCAAGGATTAGAATTAACATGAATTAGACTTAGAGGATAATAGAGTAAATGAAGGTGATTTAGTGGAAAGAGGGAGTGAAGAAAATAATGAGGATAATATGATAAAGAAAACTTTGAAGAGAAAATTTTATTTGAAGGTTTTATCCCCAAGAGTTACCAGAATAAGTGATAAAGGCCCAAATATTAAAACCCTACCAAAAGTAGGTAGACCTTATAAAAATAATCTACAAAAAAATTTAACTCAAGTGGATATAGTAGATGGATATCAAATGACTCTTGATTTCAACAAGGACACCCCTTCTAATTAAAGGTTTTTAATGTTGATCTTAGCCTAGAACATAAGAGGGATACATAGTGTAGGTAAGCAAAAGGTCTTTAGAAATATTTGAAATAATAATAAGGTGGTTGTTTTGGCCATTTAGGAGTCCAAAATTGAGGAAAGTTATTTTTTACAACATAAAAAAGTGTACTAGAAGGAGGTAAGATCAATTTTCATAAGTGCATCAAGTGCACTTGGAGGCTTGATTACTTTTTGGGACCCCAAATATCTCATAGGTGAACCCATGTTCAAATCAAAACACCATCTTGTGGTTCTCTTCACTAAAATCATAGAGAATCAGAATTGGATTTTCTCTAGTGTTTATGCTCTTAACACAAGGACAACACATAGAAAACTATGGGAGGACATTAGTGCCTTTAGGAGTAATTACACCCAAATCCCATGGATCTTGGTGGGATAATTTAACTCACCTTTACATTTAGGAGACAAAAAATGGGTAAGTCTATTTATATGGATAGTATGGATGGATTTTCCTCTTTAATTGTATATATAGGTGTTTTAGATCTGGAGCTTAAAGGATCTAAGTTCACTTGGTCAAACAAGAGACTCAGAGAAAACCTAATTCAGTGTAGACTAGATAGAGTGGTTATCTCCTTAGATTGGCTACAACATAAAGATTTTATTCTCAAATATTTACCAAAAATTGGTTTAGATCATTCACCTTTGAAATTAAATATTATTGATCATCAAGATAAGGAATCCAAACACCCTTTCTACATGGAGTACATGTGGTTCACACATCTAGATATTTAGGATAAAATGATAAAATGTTGGAAAAAGAGCAATAGAGGTTCAACCATGTTTAATATTGCAAAAAAAATTAAGATGGTCAAACTTAAGTTGAAATAGTAGAATAAATAGGAGTTTAAAAATGTTTTTGAATAATAAAAGGTTTTAAAAGTAGATCTAGCTAAGCTAGAGGAAGAGATTGAGGATAAGGGATATGATCTTGACATGAAAAATAGAGAAAAACTATTGTTGTGTGAGTATCACACCATAGTGGCCAGATAAAAATCTCTTCGAAGGCAAAAATATAGAAACATTTGGTTAAAATAAGGTGACATAAATACTATATTTTTTCACTTGTTTATGCTCAAACATAGGAAGCATAATGCCATTAGGGAGATCATTAATAGTGAGGGTCAACTATTTGATGATCAAGAATAGATTAAGCAATCTTGTGTGATTTTTTATAAGAACACACACAAGAATGATTTCAAAAAAAATATTGGTTTTGAGTAGGAATTCCAAAATGTTATCCTAAAACTGATAAGTGAAGAAGATAATGAAATTTTAACTACCTCAACTTCTAAGGAGGATCTTGAGTTTTTAATATCCAGAATGAACCAAGATAAGGCTCTTGGTAAATATGGGATTCTAATTTCCTTTTTTTAGGAATTTTTGGGGTATTATTGGAGAAGATGTGACTAAAATAGTATATGAATTTTTGGGTTTAGGATAGCTTCTCAAGGAATTCAATCATATTTTCCTCGTGCTCATTCAAAATAAATAAGGGGTTAGTGATTTTTTTAATTTTTTGACCCATTAGTTTGTGTAATTCCTTCTACAAAATAATCACCAAAATTATTGCTCTAAGAATGCAAACTATCATGGAAAAAATTATTCAAGATCAACAAGGAAGCTTCATTTTAGGAAGGAAAATCCAAGATGGAGTTATTGTGGTCCACGAAATTATTCACTCTATGTAAACTAGTAAAAAAATTCTATGATGATCAAATTAGATATGGCCAAGGATTATGATAGACTAGATTGGAACTTTTTGGATATAATGATGGACCAATTTGGTTTCAATGGGAAATTCATAAAAATTATTAAATTTTGCATTTCCACTTACATGTACTTTGTTTTAGTTAATGGTGTGGTGTAAGGGTATTTCAAAAGTGCCAAAGGAGTGAGGCAAAGAGATCATTTATTGCCTTTCTTGTTCATTATTATGGAAGAATCTTTAAGTAGATTTATATCTAAAGCATTTATGGATGAACAATTAAGAGGTTTCAAACTAGCCAGGTAGGCTGAGCCAATAAGACATCAATAATTTTTAGATGACATTATTTTATTGGCTAAAGCCTCAATGTAGGAATCAAGGACTATAAAAAGAATCCTAGTTATGTACAAAAAGGTTTCAAATCAGAAAATCAACTTTGATAAGATCTCAATTAATTTTTTCAATACTCCAATGGCAAGATAAAATAAGATAACTAAGTTTTTGGGCTAACAAATTAAATATTTTCCATCCACTTATTTAGGAATGCCTCTCATCAGAAATCAACTCAAAATTATTGCTTGGAACCCTTTTATTGAAAGATTCCAAAAGAGGCTCACAGGATGGAAAGGTAAACTCTTATCTCAGGATGGAAAATTAGTTCTAATCAAGAGCATCTTACAGAGCCTACCAGTATATATTTTATCTTTGTTCAAATTGCCCAAAGAAGTGTAGGAAAAACTTACCAAGATTTAAATAAATTTCCTCTGGTTAGGGACTGAGGAAAAGAGTAAATTTCATTTGATTTTGTGGAACAAAGTCTACAACAACAAAGCCTATAGAGGCCTTGGCATCAAAAATATCTAACAAGTTAACAAATCTCTTATATCCAAATCCATTTGGAGATTCATAACTACCAATTTGATCTAGGGAAATATTTTATCTCTTAAATACCTTGAAGGGAGGAACCCTATTAACATACGAACTGAAGGGCAGTCTGTTAGAGGGTCTCATATTTGGAATTTTCTAATTGATAATAAAGAAATTATTCTTGAAGTTTCCATTTGGAAAATAGGGAATAAGTCGAGCACAAAGATGATGGCCCTATAGATAGATATTGGTCTACACATCTAGGATAATTTGAAGCAAAAATATGGTGAATATGTATGGGATTACTGGTAAATAAGAGAGGGTTTTAAACATTGGATAGACATGAGTTTATATGGTGCTAATCAAAATGATCAGATAAAATTAAATGAGTTAAACAATGTTATACTCTCCATCCACATTCTTGGAGTTGATAGAGAGGACAAGCTAGTGTGGCAGGAATCCTTTGATGGTTAATACAATGCCAAAATAGGATCTGATTGCATTTCATAGGAGAAAGACACTAATATAAGATGGAAATGGGTTTGAAATAAATTTATTACCCAAAAAGTTTACTTTTTTGTTTGGGTTTCCATCCAAAATAAGATTCTAACTGTAGATAACATAAGGAAAAGAGGATGTATCATAACTAATATATGTGTCTTGTGTGAAGAATAAAATAAAATAATCTTTTACCTTCTTGTTAACTATCCTTTTACATATAAGGTTTGGAGTTTCTTTATGGTAAAATTTAACATCTCATGGGTGCAACCCAATTCCCTCATGGAAGTCTAGATGTCTTGGAGCTATCCTTTTAAAAATTCACATCTCAAATAGTTGTGAAACCTAACTCTACCACATATTTTATGGGGAATATGGGGAGATATAAACAATAAAATATTTAGAGATAAGAATTACAATAGCAAAGTGGTCTCCATAATAATTTTTATGTTGATCAAGGAAAACTACAATTTCACTCAAATAAAAAAGGAAAGGATCTCTATCCTTTTAAATAGATCCCAACTCAAAACTGGTAAATAGAATATTATATATTATGGAAACCTAACCCTAAGGATTAAATTAGAAAGAGAACAAAGTGGAAAACTCCACCTGAGGGATGCATGAAACTAAACTTTGATGGAACATCAAAGGGGAATCTAGTGATTTTAGGGGGTGGAGGTATAATCAGAGACCCTAAAGAGAATTTAATTATAGACTATGTGGGAGATATCGGTATAAATACTAATCACTAGGATAAATATTTAATATATTTATGGGGAATCAAATTAGCTAAACAAATTAATGTCTAAAATTTATTGGTGGAGGGGGACTCCCTTAACATTGTTAATTACCTAAATGGCAAAAATACCATAAGCTGGTCCATTAAGCATGTCATTTATGGAGCTAAATATGTATTAAATTCCTTCATATATGTGTGAATCCAACACACATATAGAGAAGGTAATGGGATTGCATACTGATTTACAAATAGGTGAGCCAATAGTGTTGGTTTCAAAACTTAGTTCAGACACAAGGATCTACCTAGAGATAAAATATTAAAAGTTACCAATGAAGGAAAAAATAATTATAACAACATTTAGTATCATAGTGCTTTTCCTATTGGTTAGGAAGGATGGGAATTTTTTTAAGGAATTGGGGACTAAGGTTACTAGATTCTAGAATCTCTAGGGAGAAGTTTCTAGAAAGGGATAATAAACATGAAGAAGCTCATAATTTATCTTACGATCATAGACCTAATTGGTTGGAGTGGGATCTTAGAGATGGAAAAAAAGGTCATTTAGACTATTATGTATAAAAAAGAAACACCATGGGTTTACCTAATAGAATCAAACCTAAGCTTCAATTAGAGGTTAGGAAAAAAAATAGAGTGTGGAATGCTCTTTAGGTTGGGGGATTCACAGGCTTCATGGATAAGATTTAAGTATTCAACAATCATCTTTCGATCCAATTTGCTAATTCTTGGGAAGAGATATTAGTTACTATCAATAAGGTCATTCTAGACATCACAGAGGAGCTAATTTCTCATGTGATAGGACTAGCCATTGAAGAGACCAAGAGCTATTATAATCCTAGATAATTCAAACTTGATAAAGAGGCCTTTTTGGAAGACAATGAGTAGTTGGAACAACTCCACAATGGATTCAATACGGAATATTTATCTAAATTGTTTATTGAGGTAGCCTTTCACCTTATCTAGTATGTTACTTTAGAGGGTCATTATAATGTGGTAAGATGGTTTATGTTCAAAATTCTCAATTAATTTATACATGGAATAACTTTTAGTCTACCTTTTTCATTCTTAAATCCATGGAAACCTCTATTCAAAAATTTAAAAATGGTAATTATTCTACCCTAAGGCATGAGGTGGTTATCTTCCTAATTTTTATGTATTTTAAAGGTATGAATCAAATCATGCTAGATTTATCCCATAAATAGTAAGAGACACCTAAAGAAGGGCTGGTAGACATAAGGAAGATAAATAAAGTATGGATTAAATATATGGGGAGTCTGAGTAGGTTAGCTAGTGGTAAGAAGAAAGGGCCCAGTAAGGATATTGACAAGAAAAGAGATGGGATCATTAAATAATAGGATAGTATCAAAAATAATATTAGAGGTGATTATAAGTACATTGGCCTTAACAAATAAAATCTTAAGAGGTAGGGGCACAAAAGATTACATGATTCAGAGACTAAGAAAGGGGGGTGAAGATCTTATATGTGGAGGGTGACAACATGGATTTGGATGAAAGGAACATTGGTAGTGAGAAGACTAGAGAGTAGGGTAAATCTTAAATAGGGCTAGAGTAATGAAAAAAGAATAAGTAAACTATCACTGTAGATAAATGGGAGTCATCTCAGATTCAAGAGAACAAGAATGAGGATTTCAATTAGCTCATAAATTCCTTCAAAGGAAAGGAGAATGTAGATAAAATGGTTGAATAACTCAACCTTCAAAATTCTCTTATGAGGTTATTCATGTAGGAAATGTTGACCCTAAAGATTAAGTTGGATGTCCTTCAATAGGAGAGCAAAAAGATATCCAAATCTTTGGCTATGAGAGAGGAGGGCATCTAGATCCAAATACTAAGATTCAAAGTGGATTTACTTGAGCATTCTAATGAAAATATTTAGAACAAAATGAGTTTCTTGGTTAATTAAAAGGCTATAATGAATGAAGGTACTTAGAACATGAAAAACCTTAGGGATCATCTCAAATATTTGTTTGACCCTATCTATATTGGTAAAGGAAAGGTAAATAAGGGCCAAAGTAGTAGTTCCCAACACAATATAGACTATGAAATTTTATTAACACAGATAAACATGAATCTAAACAACATAAAGGTATGATGGGAAGACATATTTGGGAGTTTGGAGTAATTTATTTCCTAGGAAGTATCTAGACTATTTTTGATTTTTTTTTTTTTTACTTCTATTTTGTGTTCCTTGTTATTTCTCTAATGGGCTAAGTTTGAATTTTGTTTCTTTTATTATGTATCTTCTTTTAGGGTTTGAGGACCTATCTCAAAAAAATCCACCCTTTAACCTTAATAAAATAAATAACCTTCATAACCACATGGCTTATTGAGTATCTTTCATATAACTTATTTAATCTAATTTAATATAAGATATAGAGATAATGGGTTACTTTTTATTACTCCTAGTGATCACCTACACCAAACTTAAAAACACATCTACAAGTCAAATTATGAGTATGACTAGCATTATGTTTCTTATTTAACCATATTTATAAAGGGGTATAATTATGTTAAGCTATATTAGGTACTCTATTCCTAATATGCATAGAATTATTCATGGATTTATCCCATAAAAACTTACGAACATTTCTAGAAACATTATTCTAGCCATTTCAATAATGGTGCAATTTTTCCTTTTAATAATACCATTTTATTGTGGGTAATATGGGTTTTTTAATCCCATTTGAATACCAAAAATAATACAAATAGATTCAAATTATTTACTAATAAATTCACCACCATTATTATATCTTAATATCTTAATTAAAAAATTAGAAGTATTTTCAACAAAATCTTCAAATTCTTTGAATTTAGATAATAATTCACATTTATTATTTATAAAATATGACCCAATTATTCTAGTATGATCATATATACAAGTAATATCATATAAAAAAACATTTATATATATATATATATATAACTTAAATGGGTTCATTTGGGGAAGGGTGAGGGAGATTGCAATGGAACAATGAAGGAGCAGAGGTGAGTGGGAAAAAGAAATTTCAATTACTGCATCCAAGATGGAGAAAGGAGATAGTGATGGGGAAAGTATAATCACATGGTGGATCATATATTGTCTCTATTAAGGGAAAACAACATAGATAGAGGGATAATTTAAATGTAGTCCCAATAGATTTGACAAGGAGAGCTCCAAAGAGGTGCCGTGTAAGTTGTCTTGGATCTCTAAACTTTTAGGTTCAATGGATAAGAAATAATTCCTACCTTTAGAATATATCAAAACCAAAAAATATGGTAATAACTTTCATATCCAAGTTACTCCTCTCATAAATTGATTTTCATCTAGAATGGAATGGTCTTTAGTGGGCAAGTTTATGGGAACTAGGCCCAATATTGACACTTTTAGAGCTTGGGCTAGGGAATAATGGAATCCAAAAGGTAGTATGGACATCATGGATATGGTTAATGGTTTATTCATTATTAAACTCAATAACACAAAATTTTTTTATTAGATTCTAGTAGGAGGACCCTAATTTTTTAGTAGATTAGGATTGTTTTTAAGAAAATGGTACCTAGGGTTTGATCTGGATTAAAAAAATATTAATCTGATTCCTATATAGGTATACCTATATATTATGATTTAATTTATGGAATAATAATTATTTTTTATCATTTCCAAGACTTTTAACTTTTTTGTAAATTTTGATTCATCCATTAAAGCTATATCCATACTGGGTCATGTTAGATTTTATATTAACACCTTCGTAAAATAAGAACTACCTAATTCAATCTTCCTACATACTATTGTTGGAGTTATAAATCAAATAATTAAATTTTAAAAATTATCTCTCCTTTGTGACATATGTCATAATCTATAAAATTCATAAAAAATCTATCCAAGAGCTTCGCACTTCAAACTGGTGCAAGCCAAACTTACTTGGCAAAGTAAAGGAGGTATCTAATTCAAGGATTCTTATATACCAAAGGTAATAGAGTAAAATAATCATAGATAAATATAAACAAAGGTAAAATGATTCAATACCATAGACAAGGTAATGTTGTAAGACACTAACAATGTTGAGTTTGAAAGGGTTATACCTTCCAATAAATTAGAAGCAATAGAACCAAATCAACTTCTAGGCCAAGGAAAAGATATAAATAACAATAGAGAGGAGTATTCAATCATATAAGAGATAAAAAATAATGAGAATGATAATAAAAAACTTGCCTTCCAAAGTCCCTTAATTAGTTTTAAGTGCTAGTGCATATAGAAGAAATACATGATCAAGTTCAACAAAATAAGAGTTGTTTAGAGGATTTGAACAAAATAGATTTATTAATTCATACAATAGAGGCTTATCCTAAAGGTTTTCAAGAAGAACTAAAATATTATCAAGAGATACCAATAATTCCTAATAAAGTTATGAAATCAAATTTCACTTCCTCCATCACCACTAGGAGGGGAATCAAATGACATATGTACAAGACACCTCCTAAAGTTGAGAAAACTGATAGAAAATAAATCTTTGAAAAAATCACAGAGGTGAAAATTTTAGATGGAATTCCATCTACCCTTAAATTAAAGGGAGGTAATCCTTATCCATTTAATTAATCATGTTGATATTTTCTTTGAACATTCAAGGAATGCGTAGTTCATCAAATACAAAAAAATTTAGAGATTTTAGAAGGACTCAAACATTTTATTTTGGATATTCAAGAATCTCAAATAGAAGAATCTTATTTTTCAAATCATAATAATGATTATTGTAAAGAATTTGAAAATATATGCACTAGCTCTTTAGGGGAATCTAGAGGTCTTGTTGTCAGCTCAATTTTCACCCTTGGATAGAATTATTCAAGCTCCCTCCAATTGGGATACACAATGGAAACAACCCTAGGTTATGGGTTACTTATGATGGGGTTGGACCTTTGGAGAAGGCCATATTCCTATTTTATGCTCACCTAAACTAATTTTTTCATAGGGAAAAGGGTTAGAAAGAGATTAAGGGCTCATAATAAATGTAACTAGGTGATGCACCAAATAAAAATGGGAGACTCCCATAAGTTTTAACCTACACTAGATCTGCAAAAGACAATGTTAGCTCACCCAACCTCAAGATAAAGATATTTACTTAAGTATTTCATATAAGAGAGTCAGGAAGCAATGAATATAAACAAAGAGGAGTTTTAATACTCACTAAAATATCACATTAATGGCAAAAAGAACACTAATCTATATCTACAACTCAGCTTGAATATGCCCTAGAAAAGGGGCAACAAAGAAGGACCATGGATGAGGAAGATTATCCTTTACACAATGCCATAGTGTAAAACTCACTCAACATAGATCCAAGGCAAGAGATAGGCAAAGAAAGTTTTATATTGCATCAAGAGGTAGTTTTTTAAAAATGCTTGACAAGGTCAAGCCTAATGAAGATGAGCATATTTTTCAATATCTTAGAGAGTATCCATATCTCTCATAAAGAAAAAAGTCTAAAATTTGAGAACCTTTTAAAAGGAGAAAAGAATGGGATAATATAGGATAAGGGGAGAAGAGAGAAGAGGGAAAATGCTTTGAGAATAATTAATGAGCTACCATTGTCTTCAATGAATGCCCCACCATACTTTGACCTGATTAGAGCTAATAATACCTAGATAAGATAGCCTACCTCTACTCCAAATAGTCCTCAATTCATCTCATTTATTGAGAAATGTACTATATGAAAAGAGCTCTTTTTAGGGAAATGAATCATTACCTTGCTAGAAATAAATGTTCTAACTACTTTCCTAGCCTTGATTTTCCACTTATTTTAATATGAGGACCTAATATTCATAATCTTAAACTAACAAAAATATGATCAATTTTATTGTATGTGGTTGTATGTTTCTATTATATCTCTATAGACAAAGCGACCCATATTTATACCTTATCATGATCTTCCTTCAAATCTTGAGCATGGATTTACTATAGACTAAAAACCAATCTCCTTTATTAGTTTTTTGATAGTTAAAATGTCTACCTGGATGCATTTATATTTTGTGAACAACTCAACAACTTATTTTATCTATGTTAGGTCCAAAAGGACCTATTCTATCCCTATTGAGCCCAAATGGTTATTCTTAGTCTTGTAAATGCCCACTTGGTTCCACTTGGAATGTGCTTGGGTTCAATCCCATATATTTTCTTCAACCTAGGTCCAAAATAGCTTCATCAACTTTCATTTAAAATTTCTTGGCTTGCCTTTTATCTCTTGGCCTCACCTAGAATGTGCCTAATCTTGGTTGTATATATTTCCTACTGGCTCGAGTCCATGAAACCCTTGATCCAAATTATCTTCCCATGTGGTATGTTTTGACCATGCTTTGTCATACTTTGAATATGACCATTGTTATTTTATGGACACGTGTCATTCTTACATTCCTTCCATATATCTACTATCACTTGGTTCATGTGCTTGTATAATGTGGCAACCTATCGAGCTCCTTGATCCTTTAACATATCTCACACCATTAGATCCATGGTCTAAGCTAATGTGAACCCTTAAATTTGCCTTTATTTTGAACCCAAATGGTTACTTCTCCTATCTTAAAATTGGCATTCATGCACACATCATTTGATGTCCACATGATTGTCATTGATGTCCATACAACCATCAAATTCGGTCCCCCACTGGTTTTTATTAAGTCCCACTTTTGACATTCATAAACCCATCAAATACATTAGTGATCCTATTAAATAATTCTACAAGCCCATCAAAATTCAAATACCAGGAATTTTATTTTTGAGCTTAAATTTGACATATGCACAAATGTCAAATACATCTGTATGACCATCAGTTATGCAGGTTCAAATTTTAATGCTCATAACTTAAGTTAGGAATCTCGTGTAGACATGAAATTTTTAGAGGAAAATCTTAGCATGAAGGACTCCCTAGCACTACAATTTTTTTTTCTCATGAGGCTTTTTGAAGTACATTTATTATATTCACAAGTTATTTAGTCCACTTAGTTTTGCATGACATCCTATTAATAGTCTCACTATTCAAAGCTTGTTCCTAAAATTTTGCTTAAATTTATAAAGTCTGAATGAACTCCTAAGACTATGTATAGATTTGTCCATGACCCTAAACTGATTGAACACCATGAGGCCTGCTTAGATATTTCTCTATAACTCTATGCCTATTCCTTGAAGATCAATTAGATCACACTTTAAGCTTGCTTAAAGTGTCTCTAAATCTTTTCAATAGCATGATCTTCTCCTTAAGTCATTTGGTCCTTCTTTCCATATGAATTTTGATCAAATATTCAAATCTTGGTATGTGGGACAAAAATGGCCAGCATATTTGGTGACTCATAGGTGTTTCATGCCTGTCTATGTAAGATAACTCAGGCCACTTGTCTTGACTAGTCCATTGGGCATGAAGTCTCCTCTCTAGTTCAATAAATTGACTTGAAGCTGAAAACAAGGTAGGCCCTTTCTAAAACTTTCTCTTAAATAAAAAGGGACAAAAATAAAATAATGAACAAATTCAAATGCATGAAAACACTTGGAGAAAAGAAAAACAACTAACCTACTAAACAAATGTGCACAAAGGCACTTAGAGAAAACCATGAACCTACTCTAATATATATAGGGTTACAATTCATAAATATTTTCCACCTAAGTCAAATGGGAAACTCCTAACATCATTCACTTGTCATAAGATAGGATGGAAAATACCTTACTTTGGAAGGCTCATGATATGTGAGCTGGGATGCTTGACTGTTGGCTCTTTTAGAATGTTTTCAAGTGGATAAAATGGAACAAACATGTCTCTAATGTAGACATACTGGTCCATTTATTTAAAGATTATTCCAAATTGGACTATAGGGGCTCCTTCATCCTCATTTGATGGCTCAATTTTGTGCTTTGAATGAAGCACAACATGTGATGTATTTCTTGATCTAGTGCTTGTTTCAATGTCTAGGTTTAGGCAAAAAATATCTGAGTCATCCCAAAAGGTAGCCCCCTCTTGGTTATCAGAGGTAATGCCAACTTCAACACCATATTTACCTTTTTTACTCTGAAATAATCCATATAATATATCATCAATCCACCTAAGGCCCAATATGTCATGTTCTTGTGGAACTTGATCTAACCATGCTTATTCATTTTTTAACACATCAGTTGGATAATTAATCTTGAGGATGGTCAGCTTATTCAACCTAATTGGCAAGTTAATCTTCATGTTCTAAAGGAGGTATAGGCTAGTTTAGGACCTATGCTTAGTCCATGAAGTCATGGTAAAACTATTTCCATGCTTTATCCTAATCTTCTTGCTCATTCAAGACCTCTCTAACATGGCTAATTAACTAATTGACTATGCTAATCTCTACACCTTGCTCATATTCATATTCAACCATACTAAAAGGAAAATCTTAAGACCAAATAAAATACTCCTTACTCTAAACCATATCATCTCTATCCATATCTTCAAATTTGAAGGCATCAACACTTCCTTCAGGCTCTAATACATCAAATCCATGCCAAGAAGTTAGATCAAAACTTGTTTCCTTCCCTTTTGAATGAAGTGGACTACCTATCATGATATTTTCATCATAGACACTTATGATGTCTTATTTAGGCTCAACTTTGATTACAATCTCCTCATCTATCCTTTTTATAAAAAGCTCTTTCTCTATGAGGGAGATGGTGGGAGGGTGAAAAAGTTCACCTTGCTTACAACTCAAGAGGGTATCCTTCCAACTAGGGAACTTGAAGGATATTTTAGGTGGCTCTTTGAGAAAGGAGGTAGGATCATGGAACCCTTATATACCAACCTCACTGAGTTGAGCTATGGTTTCTTGATATACTTTTGGCAAAACTAAATCCTCCTTCAAAACCACTTTTTTGACTACCTCATCTATCACTTCCTCTTTTTTTTGTGTGTCCCCCTAATTTATTTCCATGAGGGGAAGCATAGGACTTAGATAATTTCTTATGATCTTGAATTTACTCCTCTTTACTCATTTTTAACTCTAATTCTTTATTTATCTATCTATATTTTCTTGGAGAATACCTTCTTGGAGATGGTTAGGGTATTTATGAATAAGATAAGTGGAATCTTGATTCTCAACAATAGGTTACTCTATAACAGTCTTTCTTTTTTTAAGTTTTCTTTGGATTGAATTCCAAGAAAGGAAGGTCTAAGGCTTGTCTATTTTTTCCTTTTCTTGAATGAGTATGGGAGAGGATGGTTTCACAAGAGAGGGCATGAAATAGTTAGGATATTTTACATAGGAGAATATCCATGGTGGGATGGCTTGATATTCTTCATCTGAATGGTTTTTAGTGGCTTTTTTGGCTCTTGATGAGGATGAGACTTTATAAGGTGGGTTAGGGGTTTAGATATAAGTATGAACAAGTGTAAGAGAAGGTAGTTGGGGCCTAGGATTGGTTATTATCTATCCCAAGAATAAATGATAATCATTTTCCCTCTGAGCTTGGTCTTACCTAACCAAGCACTCTTTTTGAAACCTCAACTTTTGCTCCTAAACCTAAGCTTGGTGTTCAATATCCTAAAATTGATGTTTGGACACTTTCCTCAAAAGTATAATTGAATGAAGAGAAGACCAAAATTATTCACTTAGTGCATGATAAACTTAGTCCCATTCAACATGCAAAAAAATTTTGTAGACTCAATTTTCACCATTAGAGAGATTTCTTCAAGCTCCCTCTAGTTGAGCTACATAGTGAGAACAACCTAGGCTATGGGTTACCTATGATGGGGTTAGACCTTTGGATAAGGCTAGATTCCTCTTTGATGCTCACCTAAAGTAATTTTGTCATAGGGAAAAGGTCTAGAAAGAGGGTAAGGGATCCTAATAAATTTAACCAAGTGGTGCACCAAATAAAAATGGGAGATTCTCATAAGCTTGAACCCACACTATATTTTCAAAAGATAATGCTATCTCACACAACCTCAAGATCAAGATAGTTACATAAGTATTTCATAGAAGAGGTTTAGGAAGAAATGAATGTAAAAAAAAATGAGTTCTAAGACTCACTAAAATCTCACATTAATGGCAAAAAAAAAACTAATATAGACTTACAACTTAGCTTGAATACACCCTAGAAAAGGGGTAAGAAATAAAGACCATAGATGAGGAACATTCTCCTTCACACAATGCCATAGTGCATAGCTTAGTCAACATAGATCCAAGGTAAAATATAGGTAAATAAATTCTTATATTATATCAAGAGGTAGTTATTAAAAATGTTTGACAAGGTTGAACCTAATAAAGATGAGAATATTTTGTAATATCTCAGAGAGTATCCCAATCTCTTAAAATTATAACAAAATTATAAAATCTAATAACCTTTTCAAAGGAGAAGATAATGAGATAATATAGGAGAAGGGGAAAAGAGAGAAGAGGGTGCATATTTTGAGAATAATTAATGAGTTACCATTTTCTTCAATGAAATCCCCCACCATACATTGACTCAATCAGAGCTAATACATACTGGATAAGATAGCCTTCCTTTGCTCCAATTAGTCCTCAATCTATCTCATTGATTAATAAATATACTAGAAGATGAGAGATATTTTTAGGGCAATGAATCATGACCTTGATAGAAATGATTGTCCAACTACTTTCCTAGCCTTTATCTTCCACTTGTTTTAATATGAGGACCAAATATTCATAATCTTAAACTGAAAAAAATATGATCAAGTCTATTTTAGGTGGTTATATGTTCCTATTCTATCTCTATGGATGAATTGACCCATATTTATACCTTGGTGTGCTTTTATTTCAAATCTTGAGCATGGATTTAATATATAATGACAACTAATATCATTTATTGGTTTTTAGATAGTCAAAATATCTACCTAAATGCATTTATATTTCATGAACAACTCATAAACTTACTTTATCTATGTTAGGTGCAAAAGAACCTATTATGTTCCTATTGAGCCCCAACAGTGAAGCTCAATCTTATAAATCCCACTTGGTTTCACTTGGAATGTGCTTGGGCTTGGTCTCATATATTTTCTTCAAGTTGGGTCCAAAATATCTTCCTTAACTTTCATGTAAAATGTCCCAGCTCACCTTTTATCTCTTGGCCTCACCTAGAATGTGCTTGAGCTTAGTTCTATATATTTCCTCCTAGCCTGAGTCCATAAAAACCTTGATCTAATGTGTACATCCATGTGGCATGTTATAACCATGCTTCATCATACTTTGAATATGACCATTATCATTTTATATAGATGTATCATTCTTATATTAATTTTGTATCTTTTTTGTCACTTTCTTCACATGCTTATGCCACATGGAAACCTCTATAACTCCTCGACCCTTTGAATCATCTCATATTATTAGATCCATGGTTAAAATTGACATGAGCCCTCATATTTGAATTTATTTTTAACCCCAATGTTTACTTCCCCTATCTTAAAATTGAAATTCACATGTCCATCACTTGACATCCACTTAATGATCATTGATGTCCATATGACCATCAAATTTAGTCCCTTAATGGTTTTTGTTAATTCTTAAATTCAATGTTCATGAGCCCATCAAATAAATTCATAAGCCTATTAAATAAGTTTGTGATCCCATAAAAATTTAAATGCCATTAGTTTTCTTACTAAGCTTAAATTTTATGTCTACATGAATGTCAAATACGTCCATGTGACTGTCACTTCTACAGGTTCAACTTTGAAATCTCATAACTTAAGCTAGGAAGCTCATGTGGACATGATATTTTTAGAGGATGATCTTGGAATGAAGAATTCCTAGATGCTACAAGTTTTTGGTTCACAAGGCTTTTTGAAGTCAATTTATTAAATTCACAAGTTAGTTGGTCCACTCATTTTTACATGAAATCTTGGTAATGGTCTGGCTATTCAAATCTTGTTCTTAAAATTTTGCTTAAATTTATAACGTCTAAATGAACTCTCTAAGCTTTGTGAATACTTGTCAATGACTTTGAACTACTTGAACACCACAAGAACTGCTTATATCTTTCTTTGTAACTCTAGACCTATTCTTGGAAGATTAATTAGATCACACTTTAAGCTTGTTTAAAGTATTTCAAAAGCTTTGTAATAGCATGATCTTCTCCTCAATTTATTTGGTATTTCTTTCTATAAGAACTCTACTCAGCTCTTCAAAACATGGTATGTGGGCCAAAAATGGCCAATAGGTCTCACCACCTTTTGGGATACTAAATATTATGTTGGGGAAATTGACTTTAAGTCTCAAAATCACGTGTCATTTATTTTTAATGATGTGGTTGATGGTAAGAAATGGATATTATCTAATATTTATGTACTAAACTCTTTAGCAACTTATATAAAGCTATGAGAAGATATAAGAATTTTCAATAACACTTTCTAAGTTTTCATTTAGATCATGGATGGAGATTTAATTTTCCTCTACATCTAGGGGACAAAAAAGGTGGGAACCAATCATTTTTATACAACATGAAAGATTTTTATTCTCTCATCTTTGACATAAGACTGATAGATGTATAATTAAAAGGATTTAAATTTACTTAGAGTAATAGGAGATTAGGTAAAAACATCATTCAATGTAGGCTATAAGGAATTTTTATCTCCATGGATTGGCTGACTCACAAGGATATGATGTTAAAGGCTCTTCCATGAGTTCGATTGGATCATAATCATCTCTAGCTAAGTATCATGGACATTGATTCAAATGAAAATATATACCCATTTAGGATGGAAAAAATGTGGTTTCTCACTTGGGAATTCATGATATGATTCTATAATGGTGGTCTCCAAATGTGAATGGTTCAACTATGTTCAAGTTGGCTAAAAAGATGAAAAATATAAAAATCAAAATTAGGTAGTGGGATAAACAATTTTTTGGTATTGTTCATTTGTATAATAAAGAAATAAAATCATAAATTTTGATGTGATAGAAAGAAATGGATATGATTTGGAGACTCAGAATAAGGAAAAATAGCTTTTATGTGAGTATCATATTGTTGTTGCTAGGGAAGAGACCCTTTAATGAAAAAAATCTAAAAATATTTATCTCAAGAAAGGGGATATAAATACACACTTATTTTATATTTCAACATTGAAACATGAAGCAAAAAATTGCATTAAGGAAATTTTAGACAGTAATGGTCATCTCATTTATGATAGAGATCGAATCAACTAGGAGAGTGTAAAGTTTTTTAAAAACTTATTAAAATTTGATTTCAAAAGGAATAAAAGATATGAAAAAGAATTCATTCATGTGATTCTTGAACTGGTAAAGGAGGATAATGAATTACTTATAGATATCACCTAAAATGAGGATCTCAAACTTGTAATTTCTAGAATTTAACCAAATAAATCTCCAGGGCTAGATGGCTTCTTGATTATTTTTTCCCAAAAAATCTAAAATATTATAGGGGATGATGTGGTAGCAACAATTAATGAATTAATTTTTTTAGGCCAAATGTTGAAATAATTAAATCATACTTTTATTTTTTTAATTCCTAAGAAGGAGGGAATAATTAATTTCTTGAATTTCCACCCTATCAACTTATGTAACTCCATTTGTAAAATTATTACTAAGCTGATATCCATAAGGTTGTAGCCAATAATGAACATAATTATCTAACCCCTAAAAGGGGGATTTGTACCAAGAAGATAAATTAAATATGGTATTATTTTTGTAAATGAATAAATTCACTCCATAGATAAGAGTAATAGTGTTGGAATGGTTTTAAAACTTGATATATCCAAGGATTATGATAGACTTGACTGGATTTTTCTATATAGAGTCTTGAATCAATTTGGCATCGAGGATAAATTTCAAAAAAATAATTAGATCTTATATATCCTTGTATATGTTCTTAGTTCTTGTGAATGGAGTGGATCAAGGTTTCTTTAAAATTGGTAAGGGGGTAAGGGAAGGGGATCCCATATTTCCTTTATTTTTCATCATCATGGTTGAATCTTT
This sequence comes from Torreya grandis, assembly GCA_037957365.1. Lineage (NCBI taxonomy): Eukaryota > Viridiplantae > Streptophyta > Pinopsida > Cupressales > Taxaceae > Torreya > Torreya grandis. The sequence continues at coordinate 950,505 of JARHVA010004797.1, read as the reverse complement.
GAGTAGAATCATCTCAAAAGTAGTGGATTCATGAGACCTGAAATGCTTCAATATAGCTAGATATGTTGAGACCATTTATCATCAATAATTTTGATATGACACCATTTTATTGGCTGAGGTATCTATTCAAGAAGTTTGAGTGTTAAATTTTTTTGGGTTATGTATGAACAAGCTTCAAACTAGAAGGTAAATTTTGATAAGATCTCTTTACATTTTTTTAACACTCCTTTGGCTATACAAAATATAATTTCACATTTGTTAGGATGCCAAATAAAATTTATTCCTTATTCATATCTAGGCATGCCTCTCTTTAGAAATAAAATTTCTAATTCTTCTTGGAATTTGTTAGTTGAAATATTTCAATTAGTCAGGTGGAAGGGCAAGCTTCTTTCTCAAGATGGTAAACTCTTGCTAATCAAGATCATCTTTCAATGTCTTCTAGTTTACCTTATATCTTTTTTCATCCTTCCAAAGTGAATAAAAGAAAAAATTATCAAAATCCAAAGGAAATTTCATTGGAATGGTTTAAAAGAGATGAATAAGATTCATATTGTCACTTAGAATAAAGTTTGTAATTTAAAATTATATAGAGGTCTTGGCCTTAGAAACTTTCATTTGATGAACAAACCACTTCTCTCTATTTTGTTTAGAAATTTTTCAAAGATTAAAACACCTGGGCCAACATTTTGAGATTTAAATATTTAGGTGGTAGGAATATGATGTGCATTTTTTAAGATGAATAATTTGTTAGGCTTTCTTATTTCTAAAAAATTTTAATTTTAAAAAAAAATCTTATACATTTTAGATCAAAATGGTAGATTGGTAATGGTTTAAAGGTTGAATTATGGAAATATTCATGGGTTTTATACCAAGATCTTAGTCAATTAAAACTTTGGTAGCACATCCAAGAGCACATCTAAAACAAGTATGGTTACAAGGTCCATAATTGTTGGAAAGTTATTAAAGAGGTTAAAACATAGAAATTTTTTAATATAGAAAACTTGAACTAGGAGGAAACTATCACTGTGTCCAATTTGAAAAAATTATTGAGAAGATTTAACTTACTAGCCACCAACAAGGAAGATCAACTAGTTTGGAAGGAATCATTCAATGGTTAATATCAAGTGAAAACTAGTTATATTTTGTTGGTTCAAGATCCTTAAATTACTACTAATTGGGAAAATATTTGGGATAAATTTTTTATCCCTAACATCAATTTATTTTTATGGGTCATAGTCCAAAATAAAATATTAACAATAGATAATTTGAGAAAAAAAGGTTTCATATTGACTAATAGATACGCTCTATGTGAAAAGGAAAATGAAACTATTTATCATCTACTTGTGGATTATCTTTATGCTCAATAAATTTGGAGCTTTTTATCCTCAAATTAAATTTTAATTTGGTATTTTATGGTTCCATGATGGACTTATGACAGTCTTGGGAGAGTTTATTTTAGAATGTGCTTCTTAAATTCTTTTAGAAACTCTCATTTTTGCACATCATCGAGGCAATATGGGGAGAACGTAAGAACATAATTTTTAGAAATAATAAAAGTTTCATATATATATATATATATATATATATATATATATATATATATATATATAAATAATATCCAAAAGGAACTATGAGGTTATCATTAAAAAAATCAATATAGTTCCTAATGAAAAAGGTAAAGTCTAGTAACATTTGAACAACAACTAGCTCTTAATTGAGAAATTGATTCTACTAGTCTTGGAAAGAGTGATCCTAGAGATGAAATTAGAAGAAAAACTAAATGGAAACCTCCAAAAATTGGATAGTGAAATCTCAAATTTTATGGGGCTTCTAAAAGAAACCCAGGCCTAGCAGGAGGAAGAGATATAATAAGATATCATCAAGGAAAGTTCATGGTAGCTTATGTTTGAGATATGGGAATTAAGTCCAATCACTTAACATAATACCTTGCATATCTATGGGGATTAAAGTTATCTAAAAATATGGGAATATAAATTCTCATTATAGAGGGAGGTTATTTGAATATAATAAATTATTTATCAATGAAATTTTTTATTATTTGTTTAATCAATCAAGTAATGGATGAATCTATATTCATTTTATACTCTAGGCATAAGGTGATTATTCAACATTTTTATAGGGAAGGGAACATGATAGATCACTAGTTCATTAATAAAGGTTTTTCCTCTTTAGGTTTGGTTAATTGGATGGATATTAAATATCTTCCTTGTGACATTATTCAGAGGATAAGGGAAGAAGTTATTTGTAATGAACATAATATTTAAGTATGTGGGGGTCTTCCCCAAGCTTTATTTTAAGGGATATTATAACTTTATATATTTATAATATATTCCTATTTATTTTTTATTTATGATCCTTTTATATTTTCAATTATTCACTCTTAATGAGAAGCTTATAGAATTGGGAAACACTATATAGAGTTTTATTTCTTTTCACAAATGCAGCAAGAAGATAGCTTTGGGGCTTCTCAATCATTCAATCAATTAGACTTTGGAAGAACAAAATTTCCCTTATTTTCAAAGGTCAAGAGATTAAAATGGGTTTTTATAATATGATAGATCTTAAAATTCTTAAATTAGTCAAAAATAATGAGATAATATGGGAGGCTTTACAGACTAGGGGATTTGTAAGGTTCATGGAGAAAATAGAATGACGTGATAGGCATGTTTCTATGCTTAAAATAAAATATTAGATGATAGAAACCTCAACATTAATGGGGTGTTACTATAGATCATATAATAATTTATATCACATGTGAAAGGTTTGGATATGAAGGACATAAAAATCTTTAAAATGGGTAGGGATTACAAAAATGAGATGGAGAGTTTTCTGATGGAGGGTGAATCCCTAGAGACTCTTCACAATGGATTTGAGTGGGAGTCACTACCAAGGCCATTTGGAGAAGTTAAATTCCATTTGATGTAATATTTCACACTTGAAGGCAGGTTTAGCATAGTCCACTAGTCTCTTTTTATTTTTATTTTCCTAAATTATTTTAGACATGCAATCCCCATGAGCCTTCCTTTCAACATTTTGATCTCATTAGAATCCTCCATTTTGAAATATAAAAAGATTAATTATAATACTCCCAAAAATTAAGGGGTTATTTTTATCATCCAAAAGTATTTTAAGGTCATGAATTAAATTTATCTAAAAATTCCCAATACACAAACCAAAAATGTCATGGATAAACCTATGGACATCATAAAAATTAGGAGGGTTTGAATTAAGTATCTTGGTAGTGTATCTTACAAGTCTATTGAGGATAATGTTTCTAAACAAGATAGTAGCATTAAAACATTCCTAAGGAGTATTTCCAAAGAAATTACTATGAAAATTAAGACTCTAGGTAAAAATGGTAAAATAGGGCATTCTTCAAGGGATACAATTTTGGTTGATGATGATCTGACTGGTGCAGAGGATGTTAACACTCAAAAGGACTTGGGAAGGGAAATCAAGACAACTCAGCCTAATAAAATTAATTTTGGAAAAAGGAAAACAAGATAATAATCTAATAAACAGAAATTGACTCATTAGGTAAGCAGTCTCAAGATTTGAATAAAGATTTTAATATGTTTGTGGGTGGTTTGAAAGGCACATAATAATATGATAAGATAGATGAAGAACTGAACCTAAAAAATTCCATCATGCATTGATTCATGATAAAATTAAATAAACTTAAAGGGAAAGTAAAAATTCTACAATAGGAGAATGAAATATTGGTCTAAATTAATTCTGATAAGGATCTTAAACATCAACTACATAGTCTTCAAGAGAGGGTTGGCATTCTTGAAAATGAAAATAATAAGTTACAAAGTAATATCAGATTTTTAGTGAATTGTAGTAAGGTATATATGAATGAGAGGTTATAGAACATGGAAAATCTTAGATATCATCTAGGATATTTATTTTACATTAGGACCCCAAGCAAAGGGAAACAAGTTCAGTGTAGTGCATGTCATAAGGATGTTGATAAAGAAAATTTTCTTCTCCAAATTGTTTCAAACCTCAAAAAAATGAAGACTTGTTGGGAAGATTTTTTTTTCAATTTAAACATGGATTAGGTTTCAATCTCACTTTAAGTTGTCGTATACTCTTGGAGTATTTTTGGCTATTATTTTGTTGTATTTGAGTAGTATTTCAATTGTTTCTACTTTTGTTTATTTTTATAACTTTTGAGGACTATGGTGGTCCTTTGGTTTCTCTTTTGTTTTAATTTTCATATGGTTTTGGGACCCTAATTATCAAAAATCCCCTCCTTTAGCCTTAATAAAAAAATTTAAATGGGCTATTTAACATTGTAATTAATTAATTTGAAAGGATGTGCAAAATTCATATCATGATTCTTGTGAACAAAGTTACTATGTTGCTTACCACATAAGAATCCTTCACAAATTTAATGACTAGATTAAATAGAAGTAAAACCAATAACAATATTACGGGAAGACATATCATATAAAATTATAAAATTAACATGTCCTAATCTTTCATGTCATAATTGAAATTCATTCCTACTATGTGATGAAAGATAACATGGGAAAGAATCATAAAATGTATATAAACCATTTTCGTTGAACACATTCAAGAATAAAATAACTATATTTATTTATAATATAAAATTTATACTTAATAAAAATTAAAATTAAATTATCATTCATAAGGTTATAACATGATAATAAAATTTCTTAAGTTGAGGTATATAGACAACATATTAAATAACAAAATTTTCAAATTTTGGTTTTCCTTTCTTAATAGCTTCTACAAATGAAATATCTCCTAGGTAAATCTTTTCAAAAATATATCTAGTATCAAATAAAATATGAGATAAATAATTCATATGATGTGATGCAACACTATATAAAATCTATTCATTCTCATTATAAGCAAACAAGGTAGTATATAAAATAATAACATTAGAATTTTGTTTTGAATTGTTGTTCTAATTATGGTTTTGATTATTCTAATGATTTTGATTTGATTTATTTCCTTTCTTATTTATATATATTTTAGGATTAAATATATATTTATTTTTATATCAATTTTCCCTTATATGACCAAATTTATCACACATATTACAATTCCCATTAAACTTAGGTTTATGATTCTTATTATAGATATCTTACTCCCATTTTCACCATTTGTAGAATTAGGATTAGATTTATGGATCTTATTGTTCTCAAAAAAAGGATTGAGAGAAAGAAGTTTTTGAGTGGTATTCTCTTAAGAATAAAATTTGAAATCACTTACTCTTGTTGAATCAGAAGTGTAGATAGAGTAATGAAGTCAGGGATATATTATTATGTTTAGTATTTTGAATTAAGAATGGAAATAAAATTGTGAAAATTTTCATGAATATCAAATTTAATAATGAAATAAAAAATATTTTCTTGAATAATATTATAATCACAACCACTTAACTGAGAATTAATGTTTTTATTTTTTTCAATAAAATAAAAAACTTTTTCATCACCTTTCATAAGTGTAGTAAGTAATTCAATAATCAACTTAATAATAATAAAGATATGAGTGCCCTCATGTATATTCTCCATGAGTTTTTAGGCATATCTAGGAGACTCTTATTTTATGATATGGATTATAAAATCATCCCTAACATTCATTAGAATAATCAACATAGATTCTTGTAATTTTTGTTGAAATGCATTTGTAAGCTTAGGTATAACATGTCATCTATTAGGAATAGTAAAACCATTTCAAGAAACCAAGATTTGAATAGTTATAAAAACAAAATTCACACATGAATTTACAAATAAATGAGATTAAAAATAAATAAATTCAAAAAATTATTCATAATAAATGCTAATAAAATAAGAATCCCTTGCATAATTAGGCAAGGTAAAAAAAACTAGCCTAACTAAGCAATGTGAGACAAATATTCACATAATAAAAACTATCAAAAGGATGAAATAAGTATATAATATACTATATAATATGAGAAATATATACTCTAACACCCCCCCTACAAAGTGAATTTAGTGGCTAACAATGAAAACAACAATAGTGGCATATCCACAATATGAGTCCTAGAAAATAGGGATGATTAGGTAAACATGTACAATATGTATCCATGAAATTAATAAGAATATGTCCTCATGAACACCCCCAAGGATAAATTCTAAAATCCTAAGCATGCCACATAACTCAAGGAAATAAGTCAATGTATAAGGCTTTGTGAATATGTTTGCAACCTACTATAAAGTTAGAATTTAATCTAAGCTAAGAACTCCATCTTGAAATTGCTAAAAAATGAAGTGCATATGTACCTCAATGTGGTTGGTTTTTTGGTACTCAACCGAGTTACAATATATGTGAATTGTATTTTGGTTGTCACACCAAAGTAAAGTAGGTAAGTCTTGTGTGAAGCCAAACTCTATCAATAGCTGATGAATCCAAAGAATTTACTAACTCGCTATAGCTATTGCCTTGTACTTAGCTGATATAGATGAAATTTCAATAGCCTACTACTTGTTTCACACCAAGTAATAGGTGAATAACCAAGACAAAATATGTATCCAAAATTTGAATGCCTATCATCAAGAGAACCTACCTAATCTAAATAATTTTACCCAATTAACTAAGTAGAACCCCTAGTGTAGTTTAATAAAAATGAGTAGTTCCTCATAGATACTATAAAATCCTCTTTATATCCTTCTAATGACTCTCATGAGGGGCATGTGTAAACCTAGATACAATCACAACTACAATTACATGTTAGGGAGAGTATAGATCAAATACATAAGACTACAAACCATCTTCCTATACAATGTAGGATCATAAAGTAGAGTAATACAAGTGGAAATGAGAGTCACTCCAAACTAAAAAGGAGAAGGAATTGGCTAAAATGTTGAAGGATATCAAGAGTGTAGTTTTTTTGACTCAAATAAATCCTTGTATCTGACTGTGAAATCTATAAACCAAGGAAGAAGTTTAAAATACCAAGATCTATCATATTAAACTATGATAAAAGTGACTATTGAATAGTTTGAATCTAAGAAGAGGAGCTACCTATGATAATATCATCAACATACAAGACCAATATAATAATGTCCTCCCTGATACACTAAATATACATTGTGGGATTGGAGAGGTAATGAACAAAGCAAGTAGAGAGAATAAATAAATCCATCTTCTCATACCAAGATCAAAGGACCTATTTGGGACCATAAAGAAACCTCCTAAGGTGAAAAATAAGAGAATAATCATGAACAAACCAAATAGGCTACTCCATATGTATTTTCTCATGCAAGTCTCCATGCAAGAAGGCACTCTTAACATCCATCTGATATACTAGTGAACACAATAGTGCAATAAGTACAAGGTGAATAAAATTCATCTTTGCAATAGGCAAAACATTCTCAGATTAGTTAATACCTTTGACCTATGAGAACCCATTTTCAACATGACATGCCTTATACTTATCAATAGATTTATCAACTACATATTGGTGCAGTAAATCCAATTACACCTAACCAAATTTATTCCCTTAGGAAGAGTGACCAAATCCCAAGTGTAATTATTAATCAGTAGATAATAATCATATGTAATCATATCATTCCACAATTATATCCCATGTGCATGTGAAAAATACTATGGATCCCCAAAGAATGCTTGACATAAAGTCTAGTACCTATAAAATTTGCATGGTGATGTCAAGTGGGTGAAAGATCATGTATGAAATGTACTACCTCAAAAACTATAGTATAATAAATTAGAATTATTTTTAGATTTATTAGATGATTTGAGTTTATATGTGTTCATGTTGGGTTTAGGTGCATTTTGATATGGAGGAGGAGTGTTCTTATTATTACTCTATATTTTTCCCTTGTTCTTAGGATGTGATGCTAATAATGTTGTTTTAGAGGTGGAAGACTCAAGGTGAGACAATTTGGATCCCTCCCTAGTAAGTCTCTCACAAAATAACTCTAAATATGGCATTTTGAATGTGTCACATAGGGCATCCATACTAGATAAAAAGGTAAAATAAAAGATTTAGAATGGACCACTAAACTTAGAAAATATCAAGTACAAATACTCTTCATATTTCTTATCTCATCTACTCCCCTTAAACTATGTCAATAACTGCTTAAACTTAGTGAGTTAGTCTAAAATAGAGTAAAAGTCATCTAGATTGAGTGATTCAGGGCTCTCAAGTGATGTACTTTCCCAAACAAACCCTTTATCTTACCCCATATTTTGAATGGAGTATCACACTCATCCCAATGAAACACTAAACTACCACTCACATAAGTCCCTATTAAACCTATACACTCTTCAAACCTATATTGGTGCTGAAAATTTTCAAACTCTCATGTAAATTGTGGTTGAGTTTCATTCATTAGGGACCATAATCCTTTACATTTTATGATTGTTTCCATTTGAGGTCTCCATTTATGGTAATTTTGTGTATTCAAAGGCTCACAATGGTTAATACCATAAGTGGAATCCATTATAATGAATCACCAAAGAGTAAAAAGAATGTAAAAGAGTGCAAAAATTAGTATTGAGATAACCCCCAAAAGATTATATTAAGGACCCCACTTCCCCTACCAATTTGACACTTTATAAAAGTAGTGAGTTTTTAAAAATTAATGACACAAATGGATAGATATTGAAAACCATAAACTTTAGAAAAAAATATAACTCAAATTTAAGTTACGGTTCAAAAGTTATAGGCATTATCAATTCCCATACATAGGTTAAAAACATTAAAAAAGACACTAAAAATAGATTTTAGTGACCAAAATGGAATTTAAGGTAGGTTTCCAACCACTCATTAAAATTAGAATTACAATTATAGGTGCTAGAATACACCTTGAGGACTTTAACAAGTAGAGCTAAATTCCTAGTCTTCAAAAAAAGAATGCCACCTTGCTCTAGGTAGACCTACAACTCAGTGGAAAAACCACTTAATAATAAAAAATTGAAAGTAGTCCGTGTAGTATCATAAAAAATATCATACACAATCCTAAGAAAGACCTAATGTAATCCTACTAATTCTTTTTTCAATGTAGATTAAAAAAGAATTTTAGGATTTGGAAAAGAAATGATGCGTACGCAAGATCTTCCAATTCCTTCTCTCTCCAATGCCTTAACTAGAAAGGATGAGGTAGAAGATAGATCTAGAAAATAAAATAAAAAATTCTAGTAGATCCTTTCACCTCCATGTAAATAGAATCTCTTTAGAAAAATAATGCAAAAAATGAAAAAAATAGTGCTTCAACACTTCTCTACTCAGATCCCAATGCAATAGATCTAAAAAAACCATCACATAAGACTACTTTCCAGTGCATTCTTAAACTTCCATGTTGTCCTTATCTCCTCCAATGCCTTTTTATCTCCTCCTTTTTACTCAACATTACAACTATCCAACCATGTTGTCCACCTTCTAAGTTCTTGTAAGACCAAAAAATAATGTAAATACAAATTTAGGAGGGTTCTTACTTCCAATGCCTCTATTGGTAGATGAATGATGCACTTTCACCTTCACACACCACACTCAAACCATTTATACACCACACAAGGGTCAAAAATAAATTTCCTCCTCACTCTTCTATTGCTTCCAAATCCTCCTTCCAATGCCTCTCAATGATAATGGCGCCAAAGCAAATAAATGGAAGACTAGAATGCGAGTTAAGAAAAAACTCTAACACCTTTCTAGCACTTAGGTAAAATGTAGGTTTGAATATTTTGTTTATTTAAAACTTCAATGTCTCTCTAAACAGTCTACACACCATAAATTCACTAAAATCCTCTATAAATTAAAATGTATAAGATCAAACCCGAATGCCTCTTGAGAAAGAAAATAATGTTGATCTCCATAAAGAGGCAATACTTCTACCAAGAGAATGCCTTAAATCATGAATTTCCCCAAATAAGGAATAAAAGGTTGAGGATTATTTATTACAATGGATGGCAAGAGGAATTAAAATAAAAATAATCTAAATATTTATAGAAATGTAGATGGTTGCATCTTTCAAAGATCTGGTGCCATGTTAAGAATGGAAAAAATATTCCAAGAAGCTAAGATCTGAAGAGTTAGCAACAAGAACATCACACATAAAGTTGTAAACTGATAAGATGCAAAATAAATCAAGTCAAATCATTATTCATAATAATATGTTAGTAAAATAAGAAGCCCTTGCATAATTAGGCAAGGCAAAACAAACAAATAGCTCAACTAAGTAATGTGGGATAAATCCTCACATAGGAAAAACTAGCAAAAGGATGAAATAACTAGCTAATAGACTAAATAACATGATAAATACATACTTTAACACCATCTTGATACTAATAATGTTCCAAAAATAATGTTCCATAGATTTTAGACCATATACTATTTAATGCAAATTTTCCATATATTATAGTTAATCCCATTAAGCATTTGAGATTTATCTAGCACAAAATTAGGTGAAGCCATAACCTCCCTTTAAACTAGACATTAAGACACTAAAAAAGCTTAAAATGATATTTTTAATGTGAAATTTTAATTTATCTAATAATAAATAAAACTTATAGTGTAAACAAATAATAATTATTCAAATTTATGAGAAATGATGCAAAAAAATTATAACAAATTGCACCAAATTAAGTGTCACAAGTATCATACAAGGAACAACTATCTAGACATTGTTATTAAAAAAATTGATAAAAACTCTAATAAGAAGTTTTAAAATAAAAAATGGACGACACCAATGCATTATAAATTCCTAGAATCATACAAATCAAACTAATCACATGACCATGGTCAACCAGGAATATTCTAGGTCAAGTGTCATAGAATGCCAACAATAAATAGGTTTTGAACATAAGATACTAATCACACAATTAAAAGAATAATTTTAAACTAATTAATTTGAAAATAAAAATTATGTTTGACTAATATTGACTAAAAATAAAATAGATAAATGGGTTTGAACTCTAGACCTTACTTTCATAAGTGTCTAGCAAAATACCACCTACCAATTCTTGTACACTAACTTTTGAAACAATGCATGAACTATACTATATTTTTAACTTTATTTATAATATTATAAAAATTATATATACTGTGCATGTAAAACATAATCTATATTTTTAAGTTTTAGATTAAAAAAATTAGAAATTGGTGGGACCCATTTTTATTTACATGGAAATTTATGATTTAATAGATCAATGATTTAAAGAATACTTTGCATAAACTATTACTAACCTCATAAATCTTCATGTAGTTTTAATGGCATAGGTATGGAACCTAGGTGAAATAGAGATGTTTATGGAGGATGAAGGAGTCCTTCTCAAGCACTTAAAAAATTCAAACCACCATTAAACTACCCTTTAATGTTGAATATACATTCAAAATTAAATTTTGGATATTGAATCTAATTTTTCTAGCTCACCAGGCGATATAGTGGCACCTAGTTGGCTATGTAAAAATAAAAAAATAGACTTTGAATGCCTTCGATGATCATTAGGGTGATTTTATAGGTTAGGAATAAGACAATTCAACTCTAAAAACCAAAAACAAACAATAAGAAGCCTACAAAGTGATTTTTTAAAAAAATTCTAAGCTAGGAGTGTCACACAATGGCTAATAATGGCACCATAGTCATAAAAAAAAACTTTAAAATATAATTATTGGTTCCTCAAATGGATTTTTGAGTGCTTGAGGCAGTCATTAGTTTGATTATATTTTCATTACCAAGCTCCACAAGCAACAAGAATGCCAAAAACAAAATTCTAAGTGAACAGAAAATTTGTGTCTGTAAAGGTCATACACCACCTCCTCATGCTCAATTTTTATTTTACTTGAGTTTTATCTTTATATAGGGGTTTGGATCCTTACAGAGTATCTTTCCAAAAAAATACATATCTCAAAGCTCAAAACCATGGTATAATTCAAAATTTATATGCAATACAATAAATATATCTAGATGCATAATTAATAAGCAAAGATACATGTCAATGACATATCTATATAAACTCAACTCCTAACTATATATAGGGGCTATGGAGTTGAGTTGAGTTGATTTTTTAATCCCAACCCCATCCCCATCTATAGAGATTAGATCTGGGTGGGCATCCCCCCTCTGGGTAGGGGTAGGGGAGTGCCCCATAGTTCAGATAGGGGGCCCCAATCGAGAGGTCCAATAGAGGTGAAAAAATCATAATTGATATTCATTAATGAGAAACATCACACCCCAATACAAACCCTCTTCCTCTCACTCCTCTAATAAACCTTCAAAAAACTCTTTATACAATATTTTCCACACACAAATATACAAAAAATATTCTTCACACAACGTATTACATGTGAGAAAAGTTTGTAAGTGTCCTTTACCAAGGGAAAAATGTCTTTATATAATGGGGTGCGGAGGTGGACCATTGCAACCAATGGGTCTAGCCTCTCCTCGAGGAACCCAATGGTAAAATATATTTAATTTATTTACATGAGATTACCTTATGTTAATAAATTAAATATATTTATATTATTTATTAAACATTGACTAATGTTAAGGTTAAATATCACCACTTAAACACTATTTCTTCCAACATGGTTATGATAAGAATAAAAATGAGCATATTTTATGAGCCTATACAAAAAATACCATGATGACATTTTTAATTTTAGACCTTGATAAACCTAATAATAATGAAATCCATGGAAACATCCTCCCAACTTTGTCTAGAAATGGCTCAAGTCTATAGAAGACTTGGTGTCCTAATTATTTCACTTTTTTCTATTGACACACCATGCATTATGCCATAATTTTTTGTATATCCCCCCTGATTCCTTCCTTAAATAAATATTTATTATATGATAGTTTATCAAAAAATAATGAGTGCCCCATATTGGGGATGTATGAATCTCTTACAGGATATTGTGTTTGAGGATATAATTATTACATAAGTATAATATATATTTATACCATAATCCATTCCCTTCCTACTCAATTTTTTTGAAACACTAGAATCCTATAGGATATTTTGAATCACAACCTATGTATCCATGTCATTCTCCCATTCAAATCTTGCCTCTTCTAAGTAGTATATCTACCAAATTCTCATTACACATAGAATGCATCAACTTAGTCATCCCTCCTAGAGAGTACATATGTTTTTTTTTTAATAGTTCAAAGGGTCAAATTATCCTATTTTTTATATTAAAGGTAAATGTGAGTTTTGAAAGGGATTTGACCCATTAAAAATAGTCACTTAAGTGACCAAAACCATCCAAAAAAACCATCATAAAAAAAAGAGTAAAAAAACTAGAAATCATAGATAAACAACATTTACATAATAGTTTCACAAAATTAGAACATCATTAATGATTATTTTTCCATTCATCATAAGTAATAATCGATTTTTTAATCATAATTTTAAAGTTGACATCTAGACCAATGTCATTTTGATCGTGAGCTGAAGTTGAAGTATCACCCTTAATATTATTTTTGGGGAAATTATCATTACCTTGAGTAATATCATTGTTGAACAATCTAGCCAAACCTTGCATGTTTTGCATTTTATTATGAACTTTCACTTTGATAAAACTTACCAACAAATTTAGCTTTTCCTTGAGTTATTTATTTTCATTTAATAGCCTAATCATTCTTTCCCTCAAAGTATCAATTATATAATACATATCAATCTCTCATTCCTTAACACAAAATAAAACATCTTGCTTTTTGAGATTGCCCACCTCCTGTTTAAGCCTAGAATGATCTTTTATAAACCACTTCAAGAATGCCTTATGCAGGTCAACCTCATCTTCTAAGCTTTCAAATTTATCTTGATTAGATGCAATATCTTTAAAGAAATAAAAATCCATCCTTACTTGAACTCTATGAAGCATTTTTTAAGATGTCTCCTTACTATTCTTATCTTTCTCATCGAACCTATCATACCTGTGCATGCCCATATTTTGACTTGCCATCTAAACCATATCAACCCTATTTAGCTAGGTATTATGAAGCATCACCTCATTATCCTCTTGAATCTACTTACCCCTCTAAGAATTATTGAGATTGTTATTACTAGAAACCTGATTAACCATTTGAAATGTATCACCCCTTTTCTCTCCTTTCCCCTTATTATTTTGTTCAACATCCACATTTTACCCTGCCATATCACCGCCTCTATGGAATCATCTACAATATTATTAAGAATATTTAGACTATTATCAAGATCAATTATATTAACACCATTAAGTACATTATCAAAATTATAGTATCCATCAATCCATAAATCCTTACGAGGATGAGATTTGTTCTTGCTTCTTAAATTCATTTTGGGGATAAGTTGCTCAGAGCCCTAAACATGAACCATATATTTATTCCCATACATAGCCTTTGGACTCCCTTTTTTATTTTTCCTAATAATAAATTGAGGTGAAGGATAATTATCATTAAAAAATTTGTAAATCAAAAAAATCACACCATAATGCAATGGTTTAGTTTTCTTACCTAACTGAACCTCCTTCACAGAATGCTCAAGGGAGTGCAAAATATAAAATGGAATGTTGACTAGTATGTTATGCCTCATATAATTTAAAAATTTCAAGAAATAGTAATAACTTTATATCGACCATCAAGAGTGATGTACCTAATTATCTGTTTAGTGACCTCATCAAATGGAACTAGGAAATCCTTTCGCTTGAATCCTTCCTGAAAAGTAGTCAAGGTTTCATTTCCAACCAAGAATTTTAATTTCTCTTGATCCTACCTAGTGGTCAATTTTTATATACACGTATTCCTTAATGTGAATATGCATCACATTATAAATAAGCTCCTCTGTTATCTCCATATAAAAACTCTTGATTTTTACAACCCTATTGTTCCAATTCTTGATGAATTGAGTGGAGAGATGAAGGTCGTATCTACAAAGTTTTTCCTTAAAGGAAGCCAAACCCATAATTTTCAAAATGATCAAAACCTAATCCCTTTTCTTCATATCATCTGCATTCATCAGTTCAATCCTATTAATATATCCACCTATCTTCTTTGCACCTCTCTCATGATCTACAATCCATTTATTCTTCTTTGTGTTCTATCCTTTACAAACAAAAAAAATATTATTATGCTCAAAACCCCAATTATCATTCCTAAACCCAACTTATACACACTTATTATTGAATACATGATAATCTTTCCACATGTTATAATGATTAACCCGCACATCACCCATAATCATATTAAAAACACAAAGGAAAAAAACAAAGTTTTGCTAAGGCAAAATAAGACCTTTTTAGAACCTTGGTAATATATTGGAATTGCCATGATTTTATTTTTTGATAATTACATTAACATTATTGGGCATAATTTCCAATAATATCCAAATCTTTAAATCTTTATAATCAACTCCTCTATTGGCAAAAAGATTTACTAACATATTCCCCTCCCTATAGGTATGTTGTAAAATAAAATTCTCAAAATTTTTGCTAATATGTAAAATTTCACTAATAATATGATCAATAGACCAAGCCACCATTGATTTCTTGTTAATTAAATTAATAACATTGAGATAATCTCCCACAACACATAAGCACTTATATCCCAACTTAATAACAACCTTCATACCCCATAAAGTTGAAAGAGACTCAGAGAAATGATTGGTCTAAAAGCCCATACTACCTTCACAAGATGAAATGATATGTCCATAATGATCCCGAATTACACCCCCTCCTATTGAAAGTCCTAGATTTCCTTTTGATGATCCATCAAAATTTAGTTTTATACATCTTATTTGGGGGGCCATCCATCTTATAGCCTTTAAGATATTTTTGGGTCAATTATAAGACCTTTTTCACTATAAATATTCCATTCTTTAGAATTTTTTTTCAAAGGGTAGAAAAAGATTCATTTTATTTGAATTAATACTCTTTAAATGTTCTTGTATCATTAAAAAAATATGATTAAAGATTCTGTAGAAATAACTTTGAATATTCCTAAAAATCTTGTTATTCCTTTCTTTCCAAATCCCCCATAACACATGTGGAAAAGACATATTACAAATCTCCCTAAGCTCTTTGTTATAATATGGGCAAGACTAGGGTAGCCAAGCCTCCATAATTTTAGAGGGAAAACCCAATCAACTTTGAATTTTTGAAGCAAGAAGCTCCAAATTTGGAAAAGAAAGTACATTCCATGAATATGTGATTCATAGATTCCCAAGCATTTTCACAAAGCACACATCTATTAACCACATACAAACCTCTTTTGGATAAATTATCTAATGTAAGAATTTTATTTGAAGACTCAACCAACTGAAAATATTGATTTTAGGAATCAATTTTTTTTCCAAATTTTACCCTATGGTTTCCATATATTATCCAGATTTAAAAGCTTCAAGTATCCAAATTTCACTTGATAGCTACCATTAATAGAAACACTCTAAATTAACTCATCCTCCCTTTGTAAGTTAATAATATAATTTCCTTGGAGAATAAAATTCAGATCTAAAATAATAATATATGTTTCCTCATTATCATCCTCTATAGATAGCAATTTTCACTTTTTATAACCATTGTAAACATGTATATAATCAGATACCATATCCCCATAAATAGAAGATATTATAGGGGCAATTTGATTCCAAGGTTGTATAGCATTGAAAGAGTAATCAAGAATCTAGAGATCCTTCCAAAATCTTATGTTTTGACCATTGCCCAACTTTTTTTTACATCCCCTTATCAAAGTCTTTTTGTTTTTAGAAAAGAATTTGCAAATCACCAAACCTCTGATATTCAAATCTTCATATAGGAAATTTAATGGAGATCTATTATCAAGATACTTTTCACAAAATATCTTAGATAAAGAATATTGTTCTTTAAGAAATTTCCAACAAAGCTTAGAAACTAGAGCCTTATTCATCAAAGATAATTTTCTAATACCCAATCCCCCACAAGATTTAGGAAGACAAATTTTATCCCAAGCCACCAATGGGAATTTATGACTATCTTCCACAACCATCCACATGAATATTTTATAAATTGTATTAATTTTTTTTATATAGACTTAGGCATTTTAAAAAGACACGTAATATAAATAGGGATACTTTAAAGCACACTCTTGATAAGTAACACTTTACCTACTTGTCTAAGAATTACCACTTTTCACCAAGTAAGCTTTCTCTACAATCTATCTAATAAAGGATACCAACATTCATTCTTCATATTTCCTTGAAAAAGAGGCATACCCAAATAAATAGAAGGAAGATCCATGATATGACAAGCTATAACACTTGTAATCTTTGTTTGATGAAGGCTAGGAGTTTCAATAAATAATAAATTGCTTTTTGAATAATTAATCAGTTATTTAAAAAAAATGAGCATTTATCTAGAATTTTCTTGATTGCCTTATCCTCTATTATATAAGTCTCTACTAATATAATCATATCATCCACAAATTGTTGATGAAGAGAAGGTGCAAATCTTGATGCTAGTTTAAAGCCCTTTAACTTCCTTATTTAATAATAGCTAATAAATTCATGCTTAATGAATCTACCATGATTATAAATAGAAAAGGAGATAAAGGATCCCTTTATATTATGCCCCTCTCAATGCCAAAAAAACCTATTGGGAAACCATTGATGATTATATAAAACATAGTATTATAAATGCAACTATATATCAATCTTCTAATATGTTTGTGAAATCCAAATTTTTGTAGAACTAAATCCAAAAAACCCTAATCAACCCTGTCATATGCTTTTGCCATATCAATCTTGAACACCATACCATATATTTTACTATTTTCCATGGAGTGAACCATCTCATGAACCACAATTATTCCATCCTAAATCTATCATCCAATAACATAACCTCCCTAATTAGAAGAAACAAAGGCTTTATTCTCAAAGACAAAATTTTAGTAAAAGGCTTATCCACTGAGTTACACATACTAATAGGCCTAAAATAGTTGAACTATGATGCTCCTATTTTTTTTGGGATAAGAGAAATAAATGTATTATTTAATTCTCTAAGCAATTTCCTATAAGAAAAAAATTCATTCACTATATCCTATAAATCCAGTTTAATAATATTTAAAAAAATTGGAAGAAAGCCATAAGGAAACCATCAGGACTAGGTGCTTTGTCTTTATTCATATAAAAATTGTAGCCTAAATTTATTCTTCTATAAAATATCTCAATAAATTAGTATTGTCAGTATCAAAAATAAGCTTTGAAGTATATTGTGTAAAATCATAAGTCTTTTCTATATCCAATTAAATTACAAGCAAACATTTATTTGAAATATAAAATTGCCTACTCTTTTATATCTACCAGATTAGAATGAATAATTCCATTATCCTCAATAGTATTAGTTATATGATTATGAATTCTATTCTGGATAGTATTCACATGGAAGAACTTTGTATTTCTATCCCCCTCATATAACCAAGTTTCCCTTGATTTTTGTCTCCAAAAAATCTCTTCTTGAATTAAAATGAAATGATAATCTAATTCCATGTTTTTATCCTTATGAAGAAGTGCCTCAGTAAGACCATGAGTTGTATATTTTCCTCTATGTTATTAATCTTAGTCTTGATAATTTCCTTCTATCTGAATATATTCCCATAAACCTCACGATTCTATATTCTAATTTTCCTATTCATAGTCTTTAATTTATGTACCAGCTTGAGCATAGTTGTACCTATTATCTGCACATTCCACCATTCATAAATTCTATTTGTTAAATCTAGGTGGAAAACCCACATATGTTCAAATTTGAAATAATATTTTTATGTTTTCAACCTATCTAAAATATTAAGCATTAAAGGATTATGATCAGAGCCAATCCTTGGCAAAGAATATAAATAGAAGTCTTGAATTCGAAACCAACTTAGGGTAATCAATAGCCTATCTAATCTTTTCTAAATTAGGTTTATCCATAATCTTTTTTTATACCAAATATATGAAGATCATCTTAATTTAATATCAAACAATCCATTAACTTCTATAAACTCAGCCAATTCTTTCATGATTTTTGAGGGAAATTAAATTCCTCCTTTTTCCCCCATTATGAATCAGGGTATTAAAATCCTTGACTAGAATCCATTCATAATAATTATAAGTATTTTTGAATTACCTTAGCTCAAGCCATATTTTTCTCCTACCATTAAGAGTAGTAGGAGCATAAATATTAGAGAGAATCCAAGAGAAATTATAAAAGATATGAGTAAATAAAATTTCCAGATGATTTCTATTTTAGATTAAAACTTCCCCTTAAACTTTTTTGTCATTCCAAAAAGTATAAATGCCTCCTGAAGCCCCCTCTGAACCAAAACTATCCAACATAACTCCTTTTCATAGAAAATATTTTGTATTTTGTAACACCTCCTTTGTAATTTTAGTTTCTTGAATAGCCATAATATATGGTACTTTACCTTTCCTCAAATCTCTAAATATTTTATGTTTACTAGAATGATATATACCCCTAATATTCCCAGATAAAACCTTCATGATTCCTATTTATTCCATTGCCTAATGGATTCCCTGATATGTTTAATCTTTAGAATAGATTGAGAGCCATTGGCTATATCATTTTTAGTTTGATTTTTCTGTATCTCTATAGATGAAAATCTTCCCTTTTATTGTGTGAACCAATATATGCTTGCCTTTTAGAACCAGATAAAATAAAGTATTTAATATCTTTATTACAATTTAATTTAAATCTTGGAGAATTACATACTACATAGATTATGTTGAAAAATTCTTTATTATCCACTTTATCTTCATTTAGAGCTGATTTAGAAAGATGTTTCTTTACTGGGGAAAAATTTTTGTTGGTCATATATTCAACCTCCACTTCCTCTAATTTTTCTAAATTTTCCAAAGATTAGAAAGCATTCTTATTCTCAGGAGATACCAATTGAGAAGAAACCATTTAAGGGAACTAAATTTTTATTTTTATTTATCCAATTTAGTTTAAATATCATGCATCTTTTCTATAATATTTCTAAAATAAGGAGAAACTTCTTGTAACCCTACTTCCAAATCTGAGTGTGGGACGTTATCCTTCTATTTTGATTCAATCAACCTACCTAATATAGGTAGATTCCTATCTTTATTCAAAGTAGAAGCATCCATAAAAGTAATTGAGTCTTGAAATACTACCTCATTAGGAGCAATCTTCCTTGAAACATCTTCTATTCTTAGTCTAATATTAATCTTCTTAGTCCAAATATGTTGATCCTTCCTGAATACAAAAGCAATCCCTTTTTTTTATAAAGACAAGGCAATCTTTAGTGACATGACCCAATTTTTTACATCCCTAACATTTTAAAAAATAATTCTCATATTCTATTTTTTGAACTATCTCTCCACTTAATGAATGCAAATTAACTAATTCAAGAAATTCCAAATCCATTCTTGCATTAACACAAAATTGTGCATGCACCATCCAATTTTTTGATTTTGTTGATGAATCAAAATCAATTAGATTGCCAAAAGTCTTTGCAATACTAATAAAAAAATATTCATACCAAAATTATAATGGAAGTCTTTTTAGCCATACCCATATAGGCATCTTATGAATATATTCCTGAAAAGGATAAAAACTTGGAGACCATTTAAAAAAGACCAGATCTACCTAGAAACCATGGTCCTCCCATCAAGATCTACACTAGGTCCTCCTCATTATTGAATTTTATACAGAAAAAAATCATTAAAAAGGGCTAAAATCTCCAAAAAACCTTTTACTCTATAATGGATCTTGGACCAAGCTCTGAATCTTTCAATATTAGGATGTTGTCCTAAAAACTTACACACCAAACTAGATTTCCACCATAATGAAGCTTTGTTTGTAAGAGCATCTAGGAAAATAATAAAAAATCCTCTTACATATTTTAAAATAGGTAGATCCATCCCTGTAAATACTTCCTTATATTCTCCCACCTTCCTTTTAAGCTTATCAACCCAGGATAGGGGATCCATTAAAGGATTTTGAAAAGGAGAATTTTTTATTAAAATAAAAATAATCTTTAAAAACATTTTTTACTTGGCCATTCTTACTAGATCCCTTCACATCTAAAAAGGGTTTCAAAGGAGAAACCCCTAGCACTACCCTTATAACATGTGAACCACCTAGATATACATCTCCATCACCTACCATTGATAGACCAATCCATAACTTCAATAGGGGTTTCAAAGCAAAAATGGAAGGTTGTTCTTTCCCACCCTAATGATCCATCTAGATCTCCATCCATGTCCCCTATAGAAGTATGATCCATTCCTTAACCTACACCACCAAATTAATAAACCTACACCTCTAGCCTAAAGAACTCCATCGCTAACTCTCAATCTGCATTGCATGGATCTATGCCTTCAATTGTAGAGATCAAATCCCCTAGATAGTACATATGTTACCACATTATATTTTAATTTTTTATCCGAAAATTTAATCACCTATTTTTTTATAATGATAATTATTGTTTAAATAAATATTTTAGACTATCATGATCATTCTTTACCTTAAAGTGTCTACCCATTAGATAATGTTTCCATTCATTGAATGCATAAAGAATAACCACCATCTCTTTCCCATAGATTAGATTGAACCTATTTTTCCCTTGAGTTTATGAATCTCAAATGTAATGGGTCTTCCTTCATACATGAGTGCTTCCCCCATACCATATCATAACGTATCAAATTCAAGAAAACAAGTTTTGGAAAAATAAGGAGTAGCCAAAACTAGAGTCATGCCCATAGCCTCTTTCAAATTCTCATATGTCTTAGAAGTTTTGTCATTCCAGTGGAAATAGTCTTTCTTTAACAAATATTTGAGTGGAGTTTATATGCTACCACAATATTTTATAAATAGATGATAATAACCTATTAGTCCCAATAATATGTGAAGTTTTTTTAGGGTTTTTGACACTTTCCACTCTATCATAGATTTTATATTTTTAAGGTTAAATTTGACTCTTTCATGTGTAATAATATGACCCAGGTACTTCACCTCTTGGACTCAAAATCACATTTGGAAGGTTTTTCTTAAATTTGATATTATTTTATAACTAATAGTACATGTTTGTCATGCTTCAAATGTTCACCCCAATTTTTTATTTTTATTAGGATGTCATCAACAAAACCCAACACAAACTTCATCCTAAAAAAATCATCAAACTCTAAAATTTAGATGATGCATTTTTGAGATAAAAATACATGACCATAAACTCATAATGGCCTTCACGTGTTCCATTTTTTTAGGGTTATCCTCATATCTAAGCCAAATTTTATGATACCCAAAATGAAGGTCTAGTTTGGTAAAATAAATAACATAATGTAATTCATCTAAAAAATCATCAATTACTATAATAGGGAATTTATCTTTGATAATGTACATGTTCAGATATTTATAGTGTAGTCACATACTCTAAGTATCATCCTTATTATGCAACATGACAACTAGGGATGAATATTCACTTTTGTTATATATGATAATACCTACCTCCAACATCTCTTGTACCATATTTTTAGTTTCACTCTTCTAGGCATATGGATACATATATTGTATGATGTTTGGTGATTTAATAATTCGAAGAATTATTATGGTGTGATCATGTTATCTTCTTGGTGATATTCCTTTTGAAATGGCACTAGAAAAACACTAGGTGGTCACCAAGAATCATCTATAAATCAAGATGTGTAGACACATTTATTGGTTGAAGTTCAATGAAAATCATTTGGGATAAAAATTCTTCGGCCCATTTTTTAAGAATCTTTGACATTTGATATGAACTATCCAATTATGGGTATTTTTCACATAATCCATGTAGTTAAAATGCCATACCTTTAGAATGAAAGTGCATGGATATTTATTGAAAAATCATCTCTATTGTGCCTAGAGTTGTTAGCCATTATACTCTAAATACAATCTCAACCCCACCCATTAGAATAATAAACATAAATAATATAGCATGTAGTCTCTCATGATAAGCTTAGTACTATGAATCCATAATAGTTTATTGTGCTACAATTTTCATTTATGAACTAAAATTTTAGAGCTATATAATTGAAATAATTCAAATGAGTATCCAACTTACTATTGATGAAGTTATGTGTACTTATTGATTCAATCAACATTATCACATTCTATTTATTCAAGAAACCCACCACCTTAATATTTTGAAGAGTATTAATACCTAAAATTGCAAGACATGATATAATAGGGTGAGAATCTTCAAATTCTTTATCTAGCTCTTTCATACCCTCCCCTGATACCTTATCATATTATTCATATTCATTGGCATATTAAATTTAGAACAAATTATTTTTATCATATTTATGTCCTTTGATATACTTATTGGCATAGTTAAAACACAACCTTTTTGCACACTTATCTTCAATTTTTTGAGGTATCAATATTATAGGCAAAGGAAATGATTTTACTATGAAATTAAATTCATGGACATTAGAAAAATCCATTAATTTTACTAGATCATTTTCCTCTACCTTTCATTCTAATGGTATAGATCTAGATTCTAAAGATAAATTAAACATGTGAACCTCAAGTTGTATGTTATCCTTGAGCCCACCCAGGAAAATAGAATATTTTGTCCTCATGATGTCATCCATGCATAAGGATAAATTCCATAATTGGTGAATATAATCTTTAACACTTATTATTTGTCACAACTTTTCTAATTGATTGAAGTAGTTTTCTAAGACATTGTTACAATAGTGCATATGTAGTTACATAATAAATACCAATAATGTAACATGAAGTCTCTTCTTTTTATTTTAAGTTTACAACAACCTATACCAAATTATATTATTAAGTTATAAATACGTAAATTCCATGACCACATTTTGTGAACATGTAGGCTGATGTATATCAAGTAATTTATTAATTTGATTAATCCAAGTGAGTGGATCCTTACCATAAAACTTACATATTTTTATTTTTGAAATCATGTGCTTCAGACTAGTATTGGAGTTATGATTAGGAGAACCCAAATGGAGAGGTAGAGGATTAATTTTTAGAAGCTTAGCCACAAGAATGATAAAATGTTCATTAATAGCTTCTAATTGATTCTTCACAACATCGATGTTCCATTTGACCCCAATGATGTTCCATTTTACCACATCAAGATCATATTTATTCATAATTATTTGTATATTTGACCAAATTTGGTGAACCACCTCAAAAACTAAAGGATCTAAATTTTTAGACTCTATTTTATCCTTGTGAAACATTTATGGAGTACCTTTCCCTTTCCCACAACCATAAGTGTTAGGACTAGCCATGTATAAACCCTAGGATGGAGGGTTTTAGGTATGAAAAAGTGTACCAACATATTATACCACTGTAATAATCTTGTTGAGATGAATCCAATGATTTATAATTTACAAAAAGGTGAGAAAATAAAGTTTTTAAACTCTTTTATGCAAAACATACTTTGAAAAATATTGTGGTAATGAAAAAATTAAATTCTTGTCAGATCACAAGTTATGTTTTTTATTCTTTATCTCTCATGATGACCACAACACCAGATCCAGAAAATAATGATACATAAACTTTCCCAAATTGACACTTTATTACCATTTATAATGAAATTACTTATATGTTTCAAAATAATGGAATAATATATCATATAACTAAGAGAAAAATAAGTAGATCCACAATAATAATTGATAAAAGAGCATAATTTTTTATAAATATGATTGAGACAATTCAAGGGAAAACATCCACAACAATGTAATAGGATCATAATTCACAATATAATGATCAAATACTAATCACTAACTCATATATATATATATATATATATATATATATATATATATATATATATATATATATATATATATATATATACTCTAACTATCCATGGTTATTCCATAGACCAACCATACTAAGAACATGTAGAAATGTAACAAGATAATATGAAAGGTATATAAGACATAATTCATCCATATTTATTGATAAACACATTATATGTTAAGGGCATATTATACCAACTAAACTTGATATCTTTATTACCTCCATATATGGGGTCATGGAATCTTAGAACCCTCTGTAGCTTCTTAAAAATTCTCATTATATTTCTAATTAAAGGGATGGCATTGCAGCTTGCTCTCCTTATCTATAACCATTTTTTGATCCTCCTTAATGATCCATGGGATATCCTTTAAATTAATAATATAATATCTCTATTAGTCAAAAATTTATTTGTAATCATTAGAGGCATAAATGGAACATATTCTAAAATCATCTAATAATAAGGGTCACTCACATAACCCTATTAGATGGAGATCAAGTACAAATAATTAAATACTAATCCCATTTTATTATAATCACAATGGAATCTCCTCTTATTCCATTATCATGTTTAGTTAAAAATGAGGTACCATGTCAAATTTTAAAAGGGGATAGTTCAGTTTAAAATTAGGTGACTTAACCTATTATAGGAGAATGAAATCTAGTCCATATTAGCCCTACGAAATATTATAAAAGTCACTCATATTTCCTTATCTTCCATTCCATTGATATTATAGATTACCACATTCATGAATTAAGTGAAAAATATAACCAAGAGTATTATTTCTTATATACTCTTATACAAACTTTCAATTCATGTTATAACTTTATCATCTTGAGATTTACTTATTCCATTGTCCACCAATACACTTTTAATAACCTTCCTCTTTATCAATTCCCAATTCATGAGATTATTTAAATCTAGTGAATAAAAAGATTCATTACCTTATTAAGTTGAGTTCTATGACGATGGGATTTCCTATCAGTTATAATGCAAAACTCCACATTTTAATCAACTTGGGAAAGCATGGAGCATATGAAGAATATGGCATCCCATCTTATCTTGTTTTAACACTAGGGGTTAGTTCCTCCCACTCTTTCATAAGATTTTATAACAATTCAATGGTTTTAATTTAATATGTTAGATACTCTTTAATGGGTAGGACATTTGTTCCAAAAAATTTAATAGGAATAACCTCATACTAATCAGACCCCCCTACCACTTTTAATGGGTTTAGGAATAATTAGAGGATAATATTTTTTAATATGACCATCCATATTTTAGAATAAATAATAAACAATCACACCACAAATCATAAATATGGAAAGTAAACTCTATTTTTTATTTTAATAACAAGGGTTTTAGGGTAAGAATGAGAGGATTTAAAGGAGAGTAAAAACATAGTATTCATGTAGTCTCTCAAAACTATAGAATATAACCAATGGTATTGAGATTCTAGATATAAGGTTCAAAATTTAGAAAGGAACATTCTTTACTTCCACCCACTTAAGCATTGTTTGTAGGGAACTATTATATAGTTCCTTTTCATGTACCCAAGGAAAGGAGTTACAAAAAGACCTAGAAAATATTTCATAAGGGTCTATAAATTTCTCTCCTTGATATATTGATATTTATAAACAATAGAATAAATAAACTAAATTTAATCATTCGAAATAAGATGACATACATCCCTAGATTCTTCCCCAAACTATAGTTACCATATTATCAAAGAATTTACTAGAAGGTAATTCATTTATACTTAAGTAAAGAAGAAAAACCTGAACAAATTTTAGTATTAATTCTTAATTTATAAAAGATATTTAATATATTAATTTATAGATAATTAAAGATATTAAGGATTGGTAGAGGGCTTAGCTTTCAATCTAACTTATTTTTCTTTGCTCCCATTTGGCTATATTCCATTTCCATGGCTAAAAATTACAAAGTGATATCCTGCTAAGATATTAATAGTAAATTCCTATTAAACAACATATCTAAAATTTATTATTTACATTTACCCTCTTACTAAACTAAACAACATTATTCAAAAAATATGGACTTAATTATTCATATATCATATAATTCACCACCTTAATTACTATTGTAATATCTCACATGCATGAGAAGTAATTGATTATAGCCTAAAGTCTAGTTAATGTCTCAAACTTTCTTCTAAAATGTCATTGTGGTTAAAACACAAATGTAAAACATAACACTATAGACCACTAAACCACACACACAAAAAAATAAATTATCTACAAAAAAATGAGGGGAAAAAATAGACCAAGGGGGAAAAGAAAGAGAAATCCCACATAAGACCAAAATGCAAAAAAAGAAATCATAAAGGTATTCTCATGGAAGATGTGGTTTCATGTCCCCAAGTATAAATATTTAAGCTTCATTTAAATATTAAACACATGGATATATTTATCTCTTTTTTTGTAATCATACTCCTAATTTATATAAACATCTACATGTGAAACTTCCACTAAAATTCATTTATGTATATATTTTAAATTCCACCTTGTTAATCAGCTTGAGTGAACTATTATCCCACAAAAATTATGAGCTAATTCCTCTAGCACATTCTTCAATTTAATAATTTTATTAATTTATTAGATAATTTTAGTTTTCAAATGGATTAAAGCTTACATATTTGGATAAGAAACTAGTAAATTTATCCCTCCCATAAAAACTTAGACATCTTACATAAGGATCCAAAGGGACCCCTCACTCTACTTTTCCAACTAGATTTACATGACTTTTTGCATTTATTGAAATATAAAAAAAATGATTTAATAGAAGCAAACAAGAAAAAAAATTAAAATATAATGAGTATACTCTTTAATAGTAAAATATTATAGATTATCATCTTGAACATAATAAAATCTTAAGAATAAATCCATGCTATTATGGTTCAACTTTCCTCAAGGTTTTTCCTAGTTCAACTCCCTTATAAGTTTTGGAGCAAGTCAATCCATGAATTACTGCATTCCTTCCTACTCAAAACTTTAAAATATATCTATAAGAATGAAAGGTGAAACCTTTCATGTTACTCAAAAAAAAATTAAAATGCCTCAATGAAAACTACTCAACTTATTTTGAAAGTCATGGACTAGATGGCCTAAATGCAAACATTTAGTGCCACTCAATTATTGTAAATTCAAAATTAAATTTTAAAATTTCCAAATAGAAATCAATAAATTTATTGGGGAATTATAAATCATTTCCCTCCCTTATGGATCATATATAACAATTAATCCCACAACTACCTATTCACAATAAATTACTTACAAATATATAAAATTAACCATTAGAACCTTATATTCTTAAATTTTACATTGGATTAATCACTGAACCATTAATTATGATAAATAAATTAATCCCACACTACATTTGAAGGCATTTGGAAACATTTACAAAGATTAGTTCAAATTTAACACATACATAACTACCAAACGATTAGACCAAACTTTCATTTGTGATTATTTTGAATAATATAATACACTAAGACCTAAGTTTAATGTTGAACTTAAATTTTTAGTTAATGTATGCTTATAATAATTCCAATACCATGATTTACCTGAGGATCACTTTATTAACTTCATCAATTGTAAACAATTAGATAGTGGCCAACTCATGATTTTATCAATCAATGGAAGCCTTTGGACCTTAAATATGATCACAACATGACCAAATAAAACCTATTAAAACTATTTACAACACCCTATATCCAAATTTACAAAAAAAACTTAGGCCATTCTCTCCTAATACATTAGATGAAACCTTTGACCAAGCTAAGCTGTAGGAGCATCTCATGAGAAAATTTGAGATTCTTCAAAACAAAAAAGAACTCAAATTGAATAATTATATTTCCTATAAAAATCAAGCATGCTAGTGATGATGGTGTTTCTAGTACCTATGATCATATATTTAACTCTAAATTAATAATTCATGCAATCATGCATAGTAATTACACAAATATGGATTTATCCCAACAACTTGAAATAATCCATTTTTAACCACCTCCTCCTCTAGATAACTACACTCATCAACCTCTAAGTGTTGAATATCTTAGAAATTGACATAGGAAATTGTTTATAATAATTTATAAGTTAAAATATTATTATAAACATTGAATAATTTATATAACATAAGTTTATATATTATCCCCTATAGCTAAGGTTATCAGAACTATTGTAACACTAAAAATCTTATATTCTATGCATGAGTTTGAAATGATCCTGTTTGATAGGGAATCCTTCTAAGGAATAAAAACCATGGTTGGTTTTATCTTAAGTTTTATAAACATAATATATTATTTGAATGGGAAGATAAACTCTAGGGTTGTTAAAGGATTATAAATAAAACAAATTTATAACAATAAAGAATGCTTGACAAATTTATAACACTAATAATCTAAAGGAAAAAAGTGAGAATGACCAAACATAATGGTGGTGTAAAATTCATGTCACATTTAATGAAATTTGTGTATACTAGGAATTATTAACAATATAAGGATCATATAATATGGTAAAAGTTATAAGACCATAAAAGATCCAACACATACCAAATACATTTATCCAATAATTGGTCTAGGGATATAAAAAAGGGTTATGATCAAAGGAGGTTTTAAGAGATCCAATAGGGAATATAAGCATAAAATAAAAAGTGTATGCCTAGATATATCCAAGGTGTTATTATATAGTAACATAGAGGTTAAAATTAAGGAAATAAATGTAAATAAAATTCCATTAAGTCATAACCATGAGGTATCTAAAATAAGGGTTATAAGGGTGTTATTAGATGGCAACAATGAGTTGTAAATAAAGAGACAAATCATGAAAAGATAAAAATATACTAATAATCATATTATGATATAAGCATGTAAGACAAAAAAATTAAAATAGAATGTAACCATCATAGTAATATAATAAATAGTACTCAAATAGGATACTTACCTTGGTTAATTTTTAAGTGCATTAATCTCCCCTATGCTCGAGTGGAACTTAGTGAAAAAATGTTGTAAGTGAATACAATATGGATAGAAGAATAATTAAGTATCCTTTGTTAGATAATATAAATACTATATTCACCTTGTTGGTTCAAAGTCTCTTCTTGATATCTTCAAGTCTTTTTATACACTAGTCTTCCTCAAGTGTAAGATCCTTATCCATAATTCATATTCTTCTTACAAAGGTGGATTTGTAGGAGAAAAAAGAGAGTATTAGTATATTTATTTAAGAGAACCATATAAATATAATTATGAATCCTAAAATTCACAAATCAAACTTGGAAAATGTTATCAACCTAGTGGATGGAATAAAAAAGTTTCCAATAGATACACAATGTCATTGGCCTACCCAACAATGTTATCCATGAGGGAGTCACTAAAATACATAATAAAATAGGTTGATTAAATAATGAATATGCAAAAAAATATAAATTAGAGGATTATAAAATGGAATGGGAAACATTAGAGGAAAATAAAGGTAATGTCATGGTATGAATCAATGAGTTAATAATAGTAGATGATCATGATATAAAAAATATCACAAAGCATCCTGAACCAACCCAACCTAATTATGATGTACTAATTAGGATGTAAAATTATATATATTAATGTTATATTTATCCCAATCAACATATAACACCATTAACATAAAATAAGTTTTAAAAAATAGACACATAAAATGTAAGAATTTATGTTTAGGTGTAAGGTATTTCTCTATGATTCTAGATACACAAAAACTTTGGAAAACTCTATATTAGATGGATGGGGCCATATGTGATTCCTTATATTTTAAATACCAATTCTTGAAGACTATTAAATTTTAATGGATAACTATTAAAAGTTAATTTTTATGGGAGTAAACACAATCCATACTTTAATCAAACTCATATAGGTAAAATTCATAAGTTTAATAGCCATGAGAAAAGAGTAACATGAACATTTTTATTTCTTGTTTTAGTTTGGTTTTATTAATGATTATTTTTTAAGGTTAATAAATGTGGAAAATATTTTAAATATATTAAATAAATTTAAATGAGGGTTCCATTAGTATTCCTTTATTATATGTCTAATTATATTTGGGAGAAATAACTATTCTAGTTTTCCTTATGGCAAAAAGTAGGCTTGTCTCCATTTGAAAAGTTAAAATATCCAAAAAGTCAAGATACCCAACAAGGTGAAAAATAATTAATGGGTTTTAGTGCATAATTTTTGTGGGATAAGTGTTAATAGGTTTCTCAATAAAGTGAAATTTAAATTCTAATCATATTAAGGTATAAGGTAAAATAGGTTTTTATGGAGCTTTACACATGTAAAATTTTGTCCAAATTGGAGCTTGCATGTAAGTACAATAATGGGAAAAAAATAGGGATGGAAACTATAAAAAATAGGTGTAATATTAATATAATATGTAATTTGTACTGGAATCATGCACATAACGGGGAATAATAAAATTAGAAAGATGAAATGGTGAAAATTGTGACTCTTGGGATATAAGTTGAAGAATATTAAGTGATTTATCTTAGGTAGGTGAATAAATAAATGAAACTTAGGATATAATAAGAATAATATTCAAAAATTAAATTTCTAAAAATAATATATTTTGGTGAACAAAGAAAAAAATGAGTTAGGGAAATTTTGGAAAATAATTTATAGTACAATATAGGGCATCACAGGAAAAGTTATTGACACCATTGAAGGAGTGTGAGAAAAGAGTGGGATTTAAAAGTGAAATAATAAATTTAAATAAAATGGAACCAATGGATAAATAATTTTATAAAAATGGTATTATCCCATATAGAGCTAGGTAAATACTATAAATGGGGAAATGGAAGATAAAATAAGTGTAATTTGAGCACAAAAAGGGAAGTGAAGAAACTACTAGCTCAAGTTTAGTGATTGAATTGACTAAATAAGATAAATAATAATAGTGAAAAGTAACATCAAAAAATTCACCATTGAATTGAAAATTAAATAATTCTTAGTGTTGATTTATGATCACAAAAATAGGATACCGTAAATTAATTGTAATTGTGGAGAGCCTAGATATAAAATATGAAGTGTGTGTGATCAATGAATTAAATAATAAGAAGGTTTAATATGAGAATGTATTCAATTTTAAATTTAATGATTTGAGGGAAATGATATAAAAAAATTAGTTATGAAAAACCTAAAGGAGTCATGAGTGCTAAAATTATATGAACTACCTTACTTTAGGAAACATTATCAGGTGACAAGATAGTTATTTTAATTTAAAATAAATAAAATATTTAATTTACATGGATAAGTATGAATATATACCCTATTAATATGATTAAAATTATAGGGATGAATAATTAAGGAGAGGTTATGTGTGAAATAATATGGTACTAATACAAGTTGACAAAATTCATAGATAGTTTAACTTGCAAAGAAGGGGATGTAACTATTAATTTAAAAGAGGTAACTCTCTACCTAGGGGTGTGTGTGTGTGTGTGTGTGTGTGTGCATGCACGCATGCATGTGTGCATGTGCCCATGTGTGTGTGTGTGTGTGTATGTGTGCATGTGTTTGTGTGTGTGCGTGCGTGCGAGCGCGCGCGCACGTGCGCGCGCGCGCGCGCGTGTGTGTGTGTGTGTGTGTGTGTGTGTGTGTGTGTGTGTGTGTGTGTGTGTGTGTGTGTGTGAGAGAGAGAGAGAGAGAGAGAGAGAGAGAGAGAGAGAGAGAGAGAGAGAGAGAGAGAGAGAGAGAGAGAGAGAGAGAGAGAGAGAGATAACAATATCTCCTTAGGGAAATTCCATAAAGGATATAACATATATTAAAAACATTAAACTAAAATATAAGATAAAATTCATCTTTTCTTAGCTTATTATGGAATAATTAACCTTGGTGATGAATGAAGTGCTTGAAAGAGGAGGAATACTATGTTGTGGAATATTTATTATAATGATGATAATATAATAAATAGGCATCCTAGAGGGAATTATTTTAAAGATATAAATAGTGAATATATCTCCAACCATCAAATATTGAGTAAAAGAATTCCATAAGAAGATGAATCTCACTTACAAGATTAATATGAAGGGATATAAAAATTTCACAATGGAATTTAATTGAGAGAATTGATAAATAGAAAAAATAGCTAATGTGTATTATGGTTTTGATATATTTTATGTGATGAAACACTATACTTTCATAAATATAAATGATAAAGGATAGAATATAAACCCATTGATAAGGTTTCCTTGTACAATTTCAACATATTATTTTGAGAGGGTGTTTTATCAATTTCAAGGTATTATATGTGCAAAGGTGAATATTTGGAAATTGATTAAAAAATGATCAAGTTAAGAAAGAGGTTTAAGACTCCAATGAAAGTGGTCATTGAATATTATGAAAATTATAAATATAATAAGTTATAAATAGATACCACACATGAAATTAAAATGTTTTTACAAGAATGCTTGATGATGTCAATGTGTGTGTTAATAAAATATTATGTGAAGGAACTAGTGACATATTTTTTCCAATAAGAAACAAGAGAATGGGGGACTTATTTACAAAATAAGAAGAAAGATAATAAACAAAAATATAAAATAGAGAGCGAAGAAATATTGAGGAGGGGTAATATGTAAAATAAAATAAAAGTGATGTGGAGAAGAGATAAAAATTAATGTAAAGATATAAATAGATAAAAGTATGATTGAATACAAGGAAATATAATTATATATAATGCTCATAAGTATAATCCTACAATAGGTTCATGGTAGAAGAAACAACCTGAAGATTATATATTAGTTCAGACATCTTTGCATGCAATAAATGAAGAAAAACCATGGTTCATTCATAGTGGATGTTTGAGGCACATGACAGGAGATAAGAGAAAGTTCATAACTCTAAAGAAGATCAATGGTGGAATAGTGAAATTTATAGACAAAACCACTGCCAGGATAGCTAGAAAAGGTACTTTGAGTTTGGATAATGGTAGAAACATGAATAAGAATGTATTTTATGTAGAAGGTCTTAAGCATAATATTTTGAGTGTAAGTCAAATATGTGATTGGGGATACACATTAAAGTTTTATGTATAAGGTTGTGAGATTAGAATAAAAGATTCAAATGAGTTGATTCTAATGGTCAAATGATAGGAAATAATTTATATGTGTTATCATATATCTTCACAAAGGCACAATCAAAAGACACATTCAAGGATCTATGAGAAGAGTTGGGAGTAATTTCTTTTACTTCCTGCCATTGACGATCAACTTCAATTGATGGGTATCTAAGTGTTAGCTCTAGGATAGGCCCTTTATCATTGATTTCAAAGGGGGAGAAGTGGAAAAATAGGTATAGGTATAGGATGATAGACTAAGGGGGAGTTACTGTATGTTTTTTAGTTTGGCTATATATGTAGGTTGGCATGTGCAATATAGCTTTTAGGATGTGGTAGTTTTAGTTTGAGGTTACCATCAATGAAAAATGGGGATATTGTAAGAAATATTGTCATTGATGTCAAAGGTATAGAATTATTGGTGATAAAGGCCCCATAGCATTTAATGTTGTTTTTAATGTTCATATCTTATCTAATGTGTGTTAATATTTATTTAATATTAAAAAATATATTTTTGGTTATATAAAGTCAAAAGAGGACCCATGAAGAAGTCAAAGAGTCACAGGGTAAAGATAAAAGAGGAATGGGATGCATTTTCCCATGAAGAGTCATCTTGAGGAATTCCAAGAGTCACCAAGTGAAGACAAAAGAGGGTATGGTGCATTTTTCCATAAAGAGACACATTAAGGAATTTGAAAGGTCACCAAGATAAAGGCAAAAGAGGAAAATATGCATTTGCTTATGAAGGGTCACCATGTGAATTTTCAAATTCAAGGATACGAAGGGTCATGCAAGTTTGGCACCATTTTCCATTAGGATTGAAGGGTCACAAAGGGTGAATGCCAAAGGTTATTTAGAAAGCTATAAATAAAGGCTTGAGAAGCCATTTGTGATATGCAATAAGTCAGCATGATTTTTAATTGTCATATCTATCTTAGAAGATCAAAGGAGATAAAATAAAGAGATATTATAATGTGCTATCATTTGTTGAGAAAACAACATTGAGAGATAGTTGTGTGGTATACACAAAAGGGGTTGGTGTTCCTGTGGGTTGGTGCTCATGAATAGTTATTGTGTTGGTGCTCAAAAAAGGGTCGGTGCTCCTACACATTGGTGCTTGCAAATATTTTGTTTTGAGTTGGTGCTCATTCATATACTTAAGATTTTTCTCTATGGTTTTTCCCATATTTGGTTTCCATGTTAAATTTGGTGTCTCTCTCTATCTTGTGTGGTGTTTATTGTTTCAATTTTATTTAGTATCTTGAATGTATGATTAAGTGGAATTTGATTAAGTGAAATTTTATATTATATATGATATACTAATTCACCTCCTCCTCTCAGTATATCCCATGCTTAACATTCCAATGGGTTTTCTCCCCCAAGAGGGTTTCCCACATGTCATGTGTTATGTGCTTGATCTTGAATTGGCTCTCTTGTTCATTACAAATGATGAGTATGCTTCATGAATGCTTGTGGTAATTTATTAAGAGTTTTTAAAGGTTTTAAATTGAAGTTGGATTATCTAGGATCATTGATTCACCGCCCCCCCTCTAAGTGATTGTACCTCTAACATTGATAACCTTCACATTTTCTCATGAATATAAAGTATCATCTCAATATTGGAATGTAAAATAAGACTAAAGTGGATGAAATACCTTAAACTTAGCAAAACTACCTTAATATCTCTAAATTAATTGAAATACAATATGATAAAATTACTATCTTTGTTCTTTGGTTAATTTGGTTAGCTTTATATCATGGTTGTCTTCGAAGGGTCACCACCTTGTCTCCTTGATCATCATTCCTTATCAAATTGATTTAATACTTAACCTTAACTTTTTCAAACATACCTTAAAAAATGATAAACACATAATGAAGACCATAAAGAATGCCCATTTGATAAAAATACAACATGACTTGACTCAGTTACCAATTAGACCATCCTAAATGACCTTGTCAGCTGCTAATGAAGACATATTACCTAGCATTATAGATCATTAATGACTAACACAATACATTCATAATGGATATAAGCAAAGTTAAGATTAAGTACATCAAAGTTTTGAATGATCATATTTCATGGTATCTAAATTTTGGATAACAATAATTACTTGGAAAAATGAGTTTTCTCAAAACATGAAAGGTTGGAGCTATTTAAAAAAAAGTCAAAGTTAAGGCTATAAGAATAAGTGATAATACAAAAATCATGTGAGGGACTTAATGAAATATTATAGAATTGTATGAAGATATATGAAACAAAAATTAAATACTTGGGTGATATAGAGTCGATACTTAAAGTTTTGGAGAAAATTAGATAATTATTTAATGTGTTAGTTGATCACTAAAAAAAATGAAAATAAACTTGAGGCAAACATCCTTAAAGTAATGAATGCATAAGAAGAGAAATATCTAAGGGATAATATTATATTATAGAAAATAAATGTAGTATGGGGTAATTTTTCCCTATAACTATGCATAAGGATGATTTAATGAATATTGAATAAAATTTATAATTCATATATGATTGTATCTAAAAATGAAACTAATGGTCTCAGGTTTTGTACATCTTTTTCTATGGTCCTTATTGAAGACAATTGTGTAGTATGATAGGTGGCATAAAGAGAACTAAATAACACCATGAATAAATAATAATAAATCATGATTACACACACACACACACACATGAATGAAAATGTAGGATTTTTATATAAGCATATAGAAGATGGATAGGTGGATCCAATAAGGAAACAAATTGAAGGGGGAGAGGGTCCAAAAAAAAAAATAGACCCCTTGACCTCTCACTTGAATTAA
This sequence comes from Torreya grandis, assembly GCA_037957365.1. Classification (NCBI taxonomy): domain Eukaryota; kingdom Viridiplantae; phylum Streptophyta; class Pinopsida; order Cupressales; family Taxaceae; genus Torreya; species Torreya grandis. The sequence goes on along the minus strand of JARHVA010004797.1, from coordinate 913,817 downwards.
TCAGTTTTGATACACATTTATGAAGATAAAAAAAAATCCTAGGTCTTGGAAAGTAAGCATACATTTTATATATTAAAAAATATTGAATCTTATAAAAACATTTTACAATTTTTTATATTGATTATCTGAAGCTTTTTATATCATATATTCAATGTAATTATTTTTGTAATATCTTTGGGGCATGTGTAATGGAAAAAATGATTGATTGTGTTATGTGTTTGTTAGCTTTCCTTTTAGCTTAGTTATGGATTAAATGATAAGTCATGAATTTTCTTTGATCTTCATGTATCTTTATAATAATGGGGGCTCTTGGTGATCTATCATTGTGCCTTAGGTGAGAGTTTGAGTCTTTATCTCAAGTGATATGCTAGTTCATCATTTTTTTATCTGTTAAGTATAGTCAACTCTATCTATAACAAGAAGGTGAGTTAAAAAATCCCAATAGAAAGTAAATGTTATTCCTAAGTATATTATAATAAAATTATTCCCATGCCATAAAAATACTTAACTAAATGACTAGTGATAAGATTCATTTTGATACCCTATCATGCAATATTTTTGTAGTAATATCTTGGAACATTATATAGTATAACATATATCAAATTTTGTTATAATGCAAATCCTTGATGTATGATTTTTATAACAATTAAAATAGTAAAGTATCGCTTAAAATTTGGTGTCAAGAGGTTATTCCTAAATAGGAAGACTAAGTACCTTAACATGTGGTCCAAATTCATTATGCCTAAAAATCTAGTGGATATCCTTGACTATTAATTAAAATAATAAGGGAGATTTAGGATACCCATGCCTAAGAGATCTTGGGATTTAAAATTCATCTAACAATCCTCCATTATTTTTCATGTGTTAAATCATCATTAAATAGAACCATGTTATTATGATAAACCTATATCAAATCCCTATTATTCTCAAAATAAATTCATTAAAATCCTATTATAAACTATCTCATGAGTTTTCAAAATATATTAATGTCATACAAAAAATGTGTCAGTCCCCCTGTCCCATTCCACACCTTCCCAATTTTAAAATAATATTATTTAAAATGTCTCTTCTATCCTTCCAAACATGTTTGTGTTCCAAATACAAATTGAGAAATAATTTTATTTATTCCAAATTATAATACTTAAAAACATATTATAGGACATGTAACACACCTCATGTGAAGTTATTTCCCTCATTGATCTTATATTATCTATTGTGTTTGATGAATTATATGACTCCCTTGTTAATTTTTTTGTGTGTGATGATCTTTTTGGCCATTGTGAATAATGTCTTAAAGTTTAACTTGTTTATGTTACC
>JARHVA010004797.1:882500-907500 GCA_037957365.1 Torreya grandis | reverse complement strand
AAACCCTCTAACAATAGTAAGCATAGCTACTACAATAATTCACCCAAATTCTCCAATAAATTTTGATGGGAAATTCTAGCTCCTCATCTACAACCCCGCATCTTTTTAATGCCCCAACACCCTTCAAGGTTTAGGTGAATTTTGATATCACTACATTTGAAGTAAAAAATCAATGCTGATGTAGTATAAAATTAGTTGGATCAATTATCATCATATTTTTTTATAAATAAATTCTATGATAAAGAGAAGATCACTTTTGGTCTTTTGAAAGCAACATTGCCTATCAAAAATTGGTGGGAAGTGTACAAGAAGAGATTCAATATGGATGATATTGGCCTTGAGGTAGAGTCTACCTAAGATGATTTTATAAAATCTATAAAGGAAGAATACTATGGCATTGGAATATATGATGATCTCTACATCGAGTGGCAATAACTTCACCAAGGTAAGGAACAGTCTGTTCAAGATTACACTGACATTTTTTATTCTCTATCTATGAGATTGGGCATCTAGGAAAGTGATAAACATAAGGTTCTCAAATATCATAGTGAACTATAATTGTCTATACAGGGGGAAATAGAAATCTTCAATTTGGAGACCCTCGGTGAGGTATACAAGTTTGCGGTGAAGATTGAGTAGAAGAATGTAAGAATGAATACAAAGAATCAACCTTAAAAATGGAAAAGTGATAAAGAAGGTCAAACACAAGGCCAAAATTGGAAGCAAAAGGAAGGGGAGACTAGGAAATGGTATGATTACCACAAATCTAGAACTAACTCCAAAGAAGAATGTTGAGCCATCAAGTCTTTGCTTTCTGATTCATAATCCTCAACATCTACTGTTCTACCTCATACACACCCTATAGTCAAAGAGGATGAAGAAGAGATTGTAGATGCTGAGCCTGATGCCATCATTGCTTCTACATTGAGTGGCAACAACTTCACCAAGGTAAGGAATAGTCTTTTCAAGATTACACTGACATTTTTCATTCTCTATCTATGAGATTGGGCATCTAGGAAAGTGAGAAACATAAGGTTCTCAAATATCATGGTGGACTATAATGGTCTATATGGGGGGAAATAGAAATCTTCAATTTGGAGACCCTTGATGAGGCATACAAATTTTTGGTGAAGATTGAGTAGAAGTATGTAAGAATGAATACAAAGAATCAACTTTCAAAATGGAAAAGTGATAAATAAGGTCAAACACGAGGCCAAAATTAGAATCAAAAGGAAGGGAAGACTAGGAAATGGTATGATTATCATAAATCTAGAACTCACTCCAAAGAATAATGTTGAGCCATCAAGTCCTTGCTTTTTGATTCATAATCCTCAACATCTACTACTCTACCTCATACACACCCAATAGTTAAAGAGGATGAATAAGAGATTGTATATGTTGAGCCCGATGCCATCATTGCTTCATCATAGACCCATGAAGAGAGGCTAACTGATAAGGAAAGGTTGTTTCACTCTAGGTTATGGGTGAAAGTTAAGCCTCTACATTTCATTCTTGATAGTGGGAGTCAAAAGAATTTAATCTCTACTAATGTTGTGAAAAGTCTAAATCTATCCAAGAAGCCTCACCTGAAGCCATATAGTATTGGATGGTTGAGTCTAGGGAGAAACCTATGTGTCACTCACTAGTGTCTTATTTCATATGTAATAAAACCTTTCTAAGATGAGGTCTTATGTGATGTGGTCAATCTAGATGTTTTTTATGTACTCCTTGGTCAGCCATTTATGTATGATTGACATAGCATCTATTAATCAAGAACTTGAAGGATCCCCCTCACTCTTGGAACATGGTGTTATAGGGTACCAGAGGTACCACCTTCTACATCTATCTCCTTTATTAGTGTGAAGAAATTAATTCTTATGGTGGTCAATCCATATACATCTAAAAGGGCTGATGTTATAGCCTTGAATACATAATCAGCACAATAAAAGAATTGAATGGATACCAAGCTGAGGAAGTTCATGGCCTTCCACCATAGATTGATGGTAAGATAGAAATGGTGAATAATCAGGCCCTTCATAACTCCACAAAGCATATTCCATTCCAAGTATGTATCAAGTTCTAACCCATGACACCAAATGATGTAGCCATTCCATATCAATCACCTATAATGAACACTTTAGTCATAGTAGAACAACTGGACATTGGTGAGCTTGATCTGTAGATTTTTGGTCCAATGGATGAGAATCAGATCAAGACACAACTACCAGACTTGATAAATACTCTTGATGTAATGGGGACCATTTCTTCTCAAGGAGGGATAAATTATCTATACAACACTTTAGGCAACACTTCAGGTAATAATTTGGGTGACAGTCCTACCCCAATTGGTGGTAGAGTTTTTGGGAGCCATAACTTTTGCACCATAGCTCTGTTTGACTCCCTGTTTGAACTATTGGAAAGATAATAATGAGTATAACATTGTGAGATGTCATAGAGCTCCACTTGGTTGGTTTTTACCCCTTAAAACCAAATGGATGTATCCCAAATTTCAATTTTAATAGTACAGTCTAGAAATAATAAGTTTTTAAAAATAGTAATTTCTCAAATTCTGTAATGTTGTAAATCATGGAAGTCAAACCACTTCATTTCCCTCAAGATTGGTGACCTTGCACATCCTCCTCCTACCTTCAAAGTATGTATAAAAATATATGTATCCCAAAAAGGCAATCAAACATCTCTTCCCAGAGATAGGCATATGTTGTTTCTATAATTTTGAGTAATAAAACATCTCTTCTTAGACATAGCATTATTATTTGTGTGTTCTTGAAATATTCTTCAACCAAAAATTTCAAGTTTTGGATAAAAAATACTAATGTATATCATAAAATGTATGGGCATCATATAGAACATTTTTTGACTTTAAGGAAAAAATAAAAAATAATTATTAATTTTGATCCTACCATTGATACAAATATCAAGAAATTTACTCACCTTATGAGTGGATATTCTACAATACAAGTGCAAAAATAACTAGTAGGGTACAAAAGGATAATCTGTAGTAGAAGCAATTTGAAACGAAATAATTAGAATAAGAAAATATTTAAAACACACAATTAGATCAATCAAGAGTAAAAAAATATCAAGTTACAAAATCAAACTTAAAAAAAGCACAATATGAAAAAGATAAAATATAAAAGGAATAATTTAAAAAGTAAAGGTCACAAAATCCACATCAAGAGAAAGTGAAACTATTAAAAGTTAGGTTTGAAAATCACAATGCAAGATAAGTAAAAAAAAAACATACTTAAAATGAATGTTTTAACAATTAAGTCAAAAATAAAGAGACATTGGGAAAATATAAAGTTTCAAGTATGGGTGAAAACATGAAAATTACAAGACTTTCCTCATATCATAAACCTTTCACTATCACTACTCAAATATATGTAAATTAATTTATATATATATAGGTTATGGACTATCAAGATATAAATTTTTGTTCTATGTCATTTCTTGTATCTCTTAAAGATAAGAATCAACAACTAGATCAAACTAATACAACTAAAAGTGTGGGATCAATCAATTTAGGAGTATTATTTAATTCAAAACAATGATCTCTTAATTTTCATGTTATTTTTAATATAAGTGAATGCAATTTTGTGCTTGGAAAATTATGGCTACAATAAATGGGAGTAGTTATTGATAAAAATAAAGGTTACATATCATTTGATTTTATAAATTCAAAGTCACATCCTTTCTTGAATAAGAAACATATCTAGAGAAAAAGCATAAAAATAAGACATATATTTAGCTATTTTATAAATAAATACAGGTAATGTCATATTAGTAAAGAAATAGGGTATAATACATATTAAAAAAGAGAAATCAAAAAATCCAATACCACAATATTAGGCAGTTAGTTACTCATATCTAAATACTTCACAGTTGCATAAAACTCTTTATTGACTAGAGAATACCATTTATTTGATTGATATATGATCTATTAATGATAATACTATTAATGGATTCATTAGTTAGTATCCTTCTTCCTTGTTCTAGTTTATATATGAAAAAAGTACAAAATAGTCAAATATTCTAGAAAAATACCAAAACTAGGACCTATGAATGATTATTTTTATTTCATTTACACCATTAAATTTATGAACAATAATCAATATATATTTATATCTAGTTTTCATATCATATATGTTTGGTGAGTGAATATGAGTGATTTTAGAGTATATAGATTATTATCCCCATTTTTTTGTTATAGGTTACTTATAGTCTCAAACACAAAACACTGCATTTGGATAATAATGCCATATAAAGATAGGAGTTTACCCCTATGCTATATTATTACCCCAATGTTATTTTAGTGAACTGTTGACCATTTTTTGCCCAATAGGCCAAAAAAATCAGTCCCCTTCTTCCCCTAATATTCTAAGCCAATTCATTTTTTATTTTGCATGAATTTGGTGATTTCTATAGACTCTATAGAGCTTGGTTTTCTACGGACTCTTCAAGTTTTATTTCGGCAATTGAAGAACCAGGTGAAAAGGGCAATTTTTTACAAAGCTTCTTCGGATTTTTGTCTGAAGAAATTCACAAGGAAGGTTGGCATCTTCGAACCATTGAACCATCGATTCATTTCAAGCTTTGGTTTAATTAGTAGTTTAATTGGCTTCTATTCAATGTTTCAGTTCAAGTGACATTCAGTTCAAAGCAAATGGTTCAATCAGCTCAGCGCGCAGCCTTGAACCATTGAATCTTTGAACCAAATTTTGGTTCAACGGGTTGGTTTAATGGCTTGGTTCAAGGGTGTACCCTATAGCTAGAGGGTAGTTTAAGATCCAAAAGCCCTTGCAGAGGGTAGCCAAAGGGCCCAAAGTAGAAAATCCATGGGAAAAAGGCCTAATGAACTTTGCCAAGGATGGTGACATCCCAAAAAGAATCAAATTTTACACTAAAAAAGCCAGAGCATGAAAATCACCAAGTGGCAATTGCTAAGGATTTCAACATGATTTTTTAGGAGTAGTGGAATGTCCCATGTGTCCTTTATAGGGCTCAGTGGAAGCTGATAGGTGGCAACATTTGTGGCTTTCTCCTATTGGCTTAAAGGAAGACTGTGGTGGGCTCGAATGAATTACTAGGAGCTATGTGGAGTGTGCCACATGTTAACATCTGATAAGAACCAAAAAAGGGCCCAAAATTTTCTCTAAGGTAGCTAAAGGCTCTGTGGAAGTGACCACATGTCAACTTCTACCTAACTCTCAAAAGGCCCTCTAATGTAAGTAAATACTACCATGTCCCATTATCAACTTGACAAAAGCTGCCATGTGTCAATGTCTGCATTTCAAAGTGTCTTCTAAGTGCCCAAGTAGTGGATTACAACACGTGTCAAAGGTAGATGCACTCTCAGTGAAAGGGGCAAGGTAGGGAGTCGAAGGAGAGTCTAGGGGTGATGGGCCTGAGGATGTCAAATTTAAAGCTACAGAAAAGTTATTAGTTTTTAAATGCTCAAGTGCCAACCATGGAATGAGCCCAAAGAATGGAGTGACCCACCAGAAGATCACCCCTGAGGGCTAAAGGAGTGGAAAAGGACAAAGAGCCCAGAGAATAAAGAGCAGGTATATGGTGTGGCTAATAAATTCAAATCTTAATAGTAGAATGACCATCATGCAGAAGTAGATTAAGCAATCCAAGTGATGTAAAAAGGTATCAAGAAGTTATTTTAGTGGTTAACACAGTGCCTACCATGCATTCATCAAAGAGGCACAACAATGGTCGATGTAACTAGTTTTCTTCAATATGCACTGCAGAGCAGGAAAATGGCACAACTCATAAATTCAAATCCTGATAGCAAAATGGCCATCACACAGAAGAAGACAAAGTGATCCAAGTAACGCAGGAAGGTGTTGATTCAAGAATTTATTTTAGTGGTTGACATAGTGCCTACCATGGGTCACTTGTAAAAAAGGGTGCCAAAAGGCCCCTTTTCTTCCTCTATATATTGGAGACTTGTCTTTGAGAAATAATCTTCCACATTTTGTAAGGCATAGCTATAGCAAATTTTCACCTGAATCAATAAATGCATTCTTTACCTCTATCCTGGTTAGATATCTCTATGTATGTTTGAGTGTTAGTTTGTGTTTAGTCATTGCTTCTTAATGCTTCCACAGGTTCAACACCAACATACCTGGTGTCTACAAGGTGACATTTCTACAACTGACAAGGAGAGCTATTTTTGGAAGTGCAAAAACAAAAGAAATTACTATATAGTGTGCCTTTCACAACACCTTTGGTGAATCTTTATTTTGTATATTTTCCATTAAAACCTCCATGCCAAGTTTCTTGCAGCCTGGCCTTTCTGCTAGTTTGAAGTGTATGTATGTGTTTGTCTAATTTTAAGTGTGAGTGTGAGAAGGTTAGATCATTTTGGTGCATCACCTCCTTTAGAGTATTTTGTTTCCCTACAATCTTTCTCCCTTTTCATCCCCCCCATTATATATACATACATACATACATATATATATACATACATATATATATATATATATATACATACATATATATATATATATATATATATATATATATATATATATATATATATATATATATATATATATGTTAGCACTTACTGGAACAAATCATCTGCATTAAAGGGAGCTAGCCCTTACCTAGAGACTCTCCCCTCTAGCTTCACCAGTCCTAAAGGTGAGAGGGGAGTTTCCATTGTTGCATGTGGAAGGTGCGAGCTCAACCTCCTTACCCCGAGTGTAATCCACTGCATCAACAATTTTTAGCACACCCAGTGGGACCAACTAGGACAAGTTGTGTCCAAAGAGTTGAAGAATATTTGGTGTGTTCTTCAACTAACTAGCCTTTGGAGGATTTTGCATCAACACCAATGGTGACTCTGAGTTAAATCAATTAGTTAAGTAGTTATGGTACCATACCATTAAGAAACAACATTCTGGTATGTATAATCCCATTGTTCTGAGCCATGGACCCTATTTTCATTGCCTAGCATGGCTATGATCATCACCAGCCTTATGTTAATCCTTATCAGGTCCAATAAAACCGGTCCTAGCCCTATCATGAGCTATATCAGCCTTATGCCCAGTCTTCTCATTGCGTCACTTCTCCCACTCAACCCAATCTCTTTGCCAATCAACCCATTTCCACCTTCAAGCGAGCATTGCTGGGATACAAAAATTATGTAATAGATCCTGACACTAGAAGGGGATGTGGCCAAGAAATTCCTAATCATGTCATCCATCAAGTGAGAAATGCACTAAATTAGGTTAAGAAGGAATGGACTCCTATTTAAAGAGCTAATTTGCATAGGCTTACAAGTGAGATGCTAGATGTGGGTGGTTTGATTGCATCTTTGGAAGAGAAGCTGAGTATTCATGAGAGGCAGCCTTACCAAGTCTATCAACCTACATACTCGCTACCCCAAGCATCATATCAGTCATATACAGCCCCTGCTTATAAGCCAAGTCAATCTTGTCAAAGTCCTTTTCCCAATTATGTTGAGGAGAGTTCCAAAATAGCAAACCTTGTGTTTAAGGCTAATCTTGATAGACAGATTGAATTGGAAAATATTCAAATGCAGCAATCCATTTTGGTAGCAAGGGAAGTGGAACCCAAACCCTCAGTACCCTCTCACATTATGGCCCCATCACCCTAAAAGGAGGTGCCCAGTCTGAATGTCTTGAGCTAGAATAAAGTGGTCGAGTCATGGAACAACGAGGAGAAAGGCATTGTCTAAGAGTGTGAGGCCCAAAATGAGGTCGGTCCTTTTCAAGTCCCTCCCACCCTTCCTTAGAAAGCTTCTTGCATTTCATGGCAACCTTCATGTACTCCCCATCTCTTTAATGACTCTTATGAGCTCTAATAGGTACAAAATGAGGATAATATAGATAAGAGGATTGAGGAATTAGAGTCTAAAATGAGACTGCTTAGAAAGAGAGAGATGGAGTTTTCAGACCTTATAGAGGAGTTGACACTAAAAGACACTCCTTCCACCAATCCACAAGCTAATTTCAATATTGATGAAATGTTGGTAAAGTAGAGGGATGAAAATCAAAAAAAAATGGCCCAAGGTCTTCCCCCTCCTATTCTAGATAAAACTCCCTCTTGTATGCCAAATCCTTTCTATCAAATGGCACTTAATCTTTCTAGCTCATCTGATGCATCAATCGATCCTACCCTCAATCTCATACACCTATCTTTTTAGCACACCTATTTTTAGATAGCTCTTCCCATACATGAGCAGACCCTCCCAAATCCTCTCCAACCTCCTCAAGTCTTTCAACATGATCTCCAAATTCCAAGATGGAAGAAGGAACATCATGAACTAGCACAAGACCTTGAAGAGGATAAAGGTGCTGCCTGTTCATAGGAGTAAGGTTCCAATCCCAAGATCATGAGTTGGAAGAAAATAATGGAATCTTGGGATAAAAAGGAAGAGGAGGAGAAAGGTTTTTCTCAAGAAATAGAAGAAGATGAGGCTGATCGTGCTCTTGATGGTGATTGTGACCTCTAAAAAAGGCTCTTCTAAGAGGATATAGACAGACAGATTACAGAGTTGGAATCCAAAGAGAGATTCCTCAGCTAGTGTGTGATGGATGGTTCAGACCCAATGGCCCATTCCATGTCTAAACACGCCCCACTTACATATCCCCAAGAGAGATATCAAGCCACTCCTGATATAGGTGAAGTGTTGACCAAATGGAAAGAGGAGAAGCATTTGATTCTAGTTCAAGGATTGCCTCCTCTTCCACATGAGTTCATCTGTCAGCCTTCTACTTCACCCCTTCTCAAGGAGGAACCTATCTTGAAGGAAGCAAGTGAAGAGGAGTATGCTCAGTTCATGATTGATTAGGGAGACTTCATGAGTATAGATGAGGAGGAGATCACCATAGGTACCCCCTTTGATGAATAAGAAGACAAATTACAAGTTGTTGCCTCTATCTCTAATGATGAAGAAGTGTTTTCTACCCATTTTCTCATTTTTCAAGACATTATGAAGGGGCATGGAAACTTTCTTTACCATGATTTGAATGATTTTTTTGAAGTTATAGGGGCAGGTTGCACTATTCTTCAAGGGGGCTATGAGCTGGCTAAGAGTGGAGAAGGCAGCATTAGAACTCAAATAAGTTTGCAGAGGGGCTATAGGCCTTCAAATTTATCCCTTCAAGAGGTTGGTGAATTTGAAGATATTTTCTTTAAAATTATCAAGGAGGACAGTCATGTCATGGAGCCCGAGCATGAGGCAGAAGAGAACAAGTCAGTCAATGATGCATATCAAGAGGCTTATGGTGATGAGCCATCAACCATTGATTTCTTGATGAGATACACTAGCCTAAAGAACCAATAAGAGGTGAGATTCAATGCATAAATAGAGTGCATATATGTTGGAGGCATGTTTCAATCTAACCCACTCATATACAAGCCAACTCAAGTGGCAGGCAGGAGAAGTAGGCCACCAGCTCTCCTTTTTATCCAGCCACATGGCTGGCACCATAAGTTTCCTTGCCAACGAAGGGACTTAAGAAGTTTTCCCTTTGATCTAGGAGGGAAGTAGATGTACTTGGTTAGTTGTATATAGTAGTTTTGTTTTTAGTTTCTTTCTTGCTTTCCCTAAGTGCAGTTGCATAGGTAGTGTTTTTAGCCTTGTGTGTTTCCCTTTGTGTGTGGGGTAAAAAGCTTCATGTTTTGATTCTCAAATTTCTTGGGGCTGTTGATAATTTTTTGTCAAAGCTGCATCTAACTTCGTGCCTAATGGACTGTAAGGTAATTGGTATTTAAGCATAACATGCATGCTTCCCTTGGGAGTCACCAATTTATTGACCATTTTTTGCCCAATAGGCCAAAAAAATTGGTCCCCTTCTTCCCCTGCTATTCTAGGCCAATTCATTTTTTATTTTGCATGAATCTAGTGATTTTTATGGACTCTACAGGTCTATTTCTATGGACTCTACAGAGCTTGGTTTCTACGGACTCTGTAGGTTTTCTTTTGGTAGTTGAAGAACCAGGCGAAAAGGCTAATTTTTTACAAAGCTTCTTCAGATTTTCATCTAAATAAATTCACAAGGAAGGTTGGCATCTTCAAACCATTGAACCATCACTTCATTTAAAGCTTTGGTTCAATCGATAGTTCAATCAGCTTCTGTTCAACATTTTGGTTCAAGCGGCATTCAGTTCAAAGTAAATGGTTCAATCAGCTCAGCGTACAGCCTTAAACCATTGAATTGTTGAACCAAATTTTGGTTTAATGGGTTGGTTCAATGGCTTGGTTCAAGGGTGTGCCCTATAGCTAGAGGGAAATTCAAGATCCAAAAGCCCTTGTGGAGGGCACCCAATGGGACCAAAGCAGAAAAGCCATGGGAAAAAAGCCTGATGAACTTTGCCAAGGATGGTGATGTCCCCAAAATCATCAAATTTTACACCAAAAAAGCTAGAGCATGAAAAACACCAAGTGGCAACTGATAAGGACTTCAACATGCTTTTTTAGGAGCAGTAAAACATGCCACATGTCCTTTATGGGGCTCAATAGAAGCCGATAGGTGGCAACATCTATGGGTTTCTCCTGTTGGCTTCAAAGAAGACTATGGTGGGCCTGAATGAGTTGCTAGGAGCTATCTGGAGTGTGCCATGTATCAACATCCACTAAGAACTAGAAAAGGGCCCAAAAATTTCTCTAAGGTAGCTAAAGGCTTTGTGGAAGTGACCACGTGTAAACTTCCACCTGAGTCTCAAAAGGCCCTCTAATGTAAGTGGATGCTACCATGTCCCATTATTAGCTTGAAAAAAACCACCATGTGTCAACGTCCACATTTCAAAGTGTCTTTTAGGTGCCCAAGTAGTGGATTACGACATGTGTCAAAGGTAGATGCACTCTCAATGAAAGGGGCAAGGTAGGGAGCTGAAGGAGAGTCCAGGGGTGATGGGCCTGAGGACGTCAAATTTAAAGCTACAAAAAAGCTATTGATTTTTAAATTCCTGAGCGCCAACCATGGAATGAGCCCAAAGAATGTAGTGACCCACCAGAAGATCACCTCTAAGGGTTGAAGGAGCAAAAAAAGACAAAGAGCCTAGAGAACAAAGAGCAGGTAGACGGTGTGGCTAATAAATTTAAATCCTGACAGTAGAATGGCCATCACGTAGAAGTAGATGAAGCAATCCAAGTGACATAGGAAGGTGTCAAGAATTTATTTTAGTGGTTGACACTGTACCTACCATGTGGTCATCAAAAAGGCACAACAGCGGTCGATGTGACTGGTTTTCTTCAATATGCACTATAGAGCAGGAAAATAGCATGGCTCATAAATTCAAATCTTGATAGTGGAATGGCCATCACGTAGAAGTAGACGAAGTGATCCAAGTGATGTAGGAAGGTGTCAATTCAAGAAGTTATTTTAGTGGTTGACACAGTGCCTACCATGGGTCACTTGTAAAAAAGGGTGCCAAAAGGCCCCTTTTCTTCCTCTATATATTGGAGACTTGTCTTTGAGAAATCATCTTCCACATTTTGTAAGGCATAGCCTTGGCAAATTTTCACCTGAATCAATAAATGCATTTTTTACCTCTGTCCTGGTTAGATATCTCTATGCATGTGTGAGTGTTAGTTTGTGTTTAGTCATTGCTTCTTGATGCTTCCATAGGTTTAACACCAACATACCTGGTGTCTACAAGGTGCCATTTCTGAAATTGACAAGGAGAGATATATTTGGAAGTTTAGAAATAGAAGAAATTACTATACAGTGTGCCTTTCACAACACCTTTGGTGAATATCTATTTTCTATATTTTCCATTAAAGCCTCCCTGCCAAGTTTCTTGCAGCCTGGCCCTTCTACCAATTTGAAGTGTATGTATGTGTTTGTCTGATTTTAAGTGTGAGTGTGAGAAGGTCAGATCATTTTGGTTCATCACCTCCTTTAGAGTAGTTTGTTTCCTTGTAATCTTTCTCCCTTTTCATCCCCCCCATTATATATATATATATATATATATATATATATATGTTAGTACATATATATATATATATATATATATATATATATATATATATATGTTAGTACTTACTGGAACAAATTAGATGCATCAAAGGGAACTAGCCCTTACCTAGAGACTCTCCCCTCCAGCTTTGCCAGTCCCATAGGCAAGAGGGGAGTTTCCATTGTTGTGTTTGGAAGGCAGGAGCTCAACCTCCTTGCCTTGGGTGCAATCCACTGCATCAACATGAACCTAAGTCACACACATTCTTATACACCTTGTATAAGCATCAAAAATCTCACTAGGGGCATCTCATACATAAGGATTATCCTTTTAAGGATTTCCCTTATTACTAACACTCACTCCTTTTATTTATTTCATCTATTGATATTTGTCATGTGTTAACACACTGATATACTACCAATTATCTAAACTACTAAACCTACTTGTTTTTCAAATTGCTTATGTATATGTTCATGCATGCTTTTGTGTTTGTTTTCCTAATTCATGTTTTATGTTTGTTTATTTCAATTGAAGTTATTTTAATGTGTATTTATGTGTGGATCTAAGCTTTATTTACATTATTGTATGCATGTGAGTGACATCTAAACATGTCCCTTGTATATGGCCTATTGGCCTTTTATTTTTTTCTTTGTGTACTTTCTATGTACTCCACATATGTATTCACCATGGCCATGACAATTTATTGATTACTTTCTTTGTTGTATCATATTTTGATGCCATGATTGATACACTATACCTTACAAGTTTTAATGCCATGATGGGCATAATGTATCCCTCCTCAAATAATTATATTTAGATTCCAATATTGAGTTTTGATCACTTATCTATATGTGTAATTTATAACATCTATCTTAACACTCACACTATGTATGATTGTTATATCATACATCTGACATTGATATTATACTCAGTTTATCTGTATGATGATGCCATGTTCATCCATTTTATCACTATTATTAAGTTTTAAATGCTTTGTTATAATATGTCTAACATAACTTTTTATTTTGAGTTAAGTTATTATTCAATCACAAAATCCCACCTCAAAAGAGGGGACACACATAGTGGCTTATCTTATATTTTAGACCCACTCAGTCCAATGTACAAACAAACACAAATAGTACACAAACATAAATTTATAGTGCTTAAACAATGGATCATAGTTCATACTCAAAAATCACTCAGAGAATCATTTTCAATGTGATCACTATAAATGGATACCAATGCATCATAATTTTGTCCTAAATCTTAGAAAATAATAATTTTTATAAGCTATTAGAATATTAGATAGTCTAGATTAGTTTACAATAGTTTTACATGTTTAGGTCTCATAATTTACTCAAATTTTGTCATAAACTTACTCAGATTGGAAGCATCATGTGTTACATGTGATCCAAGTTATTATATATATTTTTCTTAAAATTTTGTTTTTTAATACTTAGTCTTAGAATCCATATACACCAATATCAAATTGGGGACATGTGCATGACACATTTATTCTTCCTTACTTAGTTTTGCACCACTTCCATAAATGAAATGGAAATACTTGTCTTTATATCCATTGTATACACTAAACTCAGATTATACAAAATAATTACACCAATTTTGGATTAGTTTTCACTAATTTTACATAACAAAAAAGTGTATCCCACCTAGAGTGTTTAGTTTGCCCTTTTCACTAGTTTATCATCATAACACTCTGTTGGGATTCATACATAGATTTTAAGTTATTTCACTATCATGGGGTATCCAATGATGGATTCAAGCATTCTTTGAGTTATTAATAACACTTTCCTAATAAATGAGGATTGGGGAATGCATATTCTAATCTAATATTTTTAACACAAATGAAATCTCTAAGGGGCTGACCCTCCACAATCACTAGTTTTAAACCAATATTGTACTAGAAAACACAATAGTTCATATACCTAATTAGGTGTATTCATTCTTCCTTATTATATATAGAGTTATTTTTTTTACTTATTTATTTTCATCTTAATTAAGGACTATTTTTATACATGTTTCATGGTAGGTTTGTATGAATCATAGTTTGATGTTGTGGCCTACATGCAACACTACACTTCATAGGTAAGTTTAGGTACACACTTTTTTGATTTTACTCTACTAATTTTTCTTTTTTGCATTACTAGATTAAAAAGGGGGAAATTTAATCAAATAAATTAACATTTAAATTGAAATCATGCACTTATCACATATTTTTTACACACTTAGCTCATGACCTATCCTAAGGAATTTTGACCACTTTAATTCACATTAGACTTGGTGTCCCACCCTTGAAAACACCTTAAGTCACCCTAGAACACATTTATCTAGCTTAGTCAATAACTTAGGCTCAAACCTAGATGTTTCATACCTTTTTCTTGATTGTTTCCAACTTTTGGATAAGAGCCCCCCATTTGGACTACAACCCACCTCATTATTTTCCATCTCACTAGAAGTTATCCTCCCACAAACTAATGACTATCTTATAAAATTCAAATTCATTTAAAGGTTGGCCAATGAGCTTTAATAAGTAAATAATTCCTAACATACCACTATATGAACACATTTCAAATATTTTTTCACACATGAGGATTCCACATAAAAAATGACCAGAATTATAATTTCACATTGAGATAAAAATTCAGGTTTTTTCTAATTATGTTTATATATAACCCTAGTATCCCTAACTTAATGTCTAAATACATCTCCAAAGTCATACATCAATGTTGAATAACATAATTAGACTAAAATCACACCAACATTTACCATATTACCCCAATTTCTCACACACCACCATAATATGGGATAAATATATGGGGTTTGATCCCTCTTCAAAGTATTAGTATGTAGGCAACACTTAACACAAGGGGGTGTTGAAGTATCCTAAAACTTCAATCATTGACCCTTTTGTTACTTCCTTATTTCTAATGGAATTTATTTCCTATTGAGCTAGGGTTTTGAGTGGAAAATTAGTTACATAATGTCCACATAAATAGATAGGTGAAGGTGCATAGAACCCAAAAATTGAATCATTGTAAAAAAATAATGCTCTATAAGGACTACATTACTACCTACCTAACCTAGTTAAAACATTCCTATCCAAAGACCTTTCCATCTCTTGTTTCCAACTCACACAATACCATCATAGTCAACCTCTTAGTTTCAAATCTCAAAACATCCCCCATTTTAGTTTTCTAACTAAGTCTTATATTTTTCTCTTACATTTTCCTTATTTTGTAATTTCCTACATTTATAAAATATATAAATTAGGTGTACCATTTATTACATATTTGTAATAGTTTGATTTTACAAGTAGTTTGTTTATTTAGGGTAATATATCTCTTAGTGCCTAAAATTTGATAAAACACATTGGTGAACCTACATATTATTGAACATAGCCAAACCATATCTTTTAAACCTAGGGTTTTCCTTTGAAAAAAATGTTCTCATAGGGTTTCAAATTAAAATTAGATTTTCTAATCATGTTGGAGTGTTTTTTAGCATCATTTCATTTCTCTTCTCTAGTTCTCATTTTATTCTTTGTAAAATTTAAAATGGATAAAATGAATCTCTTCCTCCTCTTAACCCTCAAAAGGGTGATAACTATTTTTCCTCTAACTAGGTTTATTTTATTACTACTCCAAGGGGTTAGGTATCCCATCCTATAGATCCAAGATAAAGTAAGCACCATATCTATCCTCAACCCACTTCACATCCTGCATCTCCTCTTGATTGCGTGTGTATACATATTCAAGCTAAAGTACCTAGGGTTTGTACTTGTGAAGCCATCAAGGATTAACTTATCAATATAAATTAGTTAATAGAATATTTAAAAATCAATATTAGTATTTCAATTAAAATATCACATTATTGGAAAATTAGATCATATATGCCAAAAATATTAAATGCATTAATATTAATCATGTATTTATATCTTTATCTATCAATATTTTACTAAAAATACTTCATATCAATATTGGAAGAAGAAAAATCATCTACAACTAGTGATTTAAAATATATGAAAAAGACTAATAAAATTTCAAGTGATATTTTATGGGAAATGCTTAGAAATAAGTTGACCAAACTACATCCTCTACATCCTTTAAGGATATCAAAATACAACTATGCATATCATAGAATACATGGACATCATACAAATGATTGTTTGTCTTTAATTAACTAAATACGAAAGATAATTAATAATGGTGATCCTATCATTGATAAATCTATCAAGTAACCCGCTCACCTTAAAAGTGCATATTGTATAACACAAGTGCAATAATAAATAATATCAGTACAAAAGGATTATTCAGAGTATAAACAATTTGAAAGGAAATAAATAGAGAAAGGAAGGTTTTAAAAGGCATAATTAGAGCAATAAAATATTCAAAAGGAATAATTACAGCAAACAAGAGTATAAAATGACCAACATGAAAAATAAATTACAAAATTCACAAGACGAAAAATATAAATTACAAAAGGAATAGTTTTTAAATCAAAGGTTACAAAAAATAAAACAAGAACAAGTGAAATTACTAAAAGAGAAGTTTGAAAATTAGATGCAAGGTAAGAAAAAAGCATACTCAAATAAGGGTTTTTAACAAATGAAGTCAACAAACAAAAGACACTAGAAAAAATTATAGTTTAAAATATAGTTGTAAAGGTGGAAATTACAAGAATTTCCTCATATTATGACCTTTTCACCATCACTTCTCACATAGATGTCAATCAATTTACAAATTCAATATTATCGACTATCAAGATACATCTTTTTGTTTTATATCATTGTTTAGATATCTTAAAGATAAACATCTCAATTAGATCAAACTAATGCAAATAAAATTTTTTGAGATTAATTAAGTTAGGAGTTTAATTTAATTCAAAATAACACTCTCTCAGTTTTTGTGTTATTTTAAATTCAAGTTCATATAATGTTGTGCTTGGAAAACCATGGTGTGATCATGGAATTTCAAATAGAGAAGGTTAGAACAAGTGTTAGTTCATAAAACCATGAAATCAACATACTAACATACTAACATATCTATTCCTAGATCTTATGGGGAGCTTAATAAACAAACAATAATTGAAAACCCAACTAAAATGCAAAAAACAACAATCTTTACCTTTATTGAGAGCTCTAAATGATTTATTTGTTGGCTTGCTCTGATTGTGCTCAAAATGTCTTCATCAATTAAGTCTGGCTATCTCCATGTCCTCTTGGCACCATGTTTGGCTTGGCTTGACTTTATTTTGCCATTATAACACTATGCATTTACTTTATGGATCAACTCCAGTATTATAACTCTACTATGTTTCAAGCCCTCTAAATGAAGAGTTTTAGGCTTACTTTTACATGCTTCAAAATCATTTGAAATGGTTTAAATTGGAACCTTGGTTGAGTTTATTAACCTTATTTGAGTGTGTTTAGCATATTCTTAAATATTCTTTTGTTATTTTCCAAAAGTGACAACTCAAAAAAGGTAATGATTAGCTTTTAAGATGCTCTTTATATTTGAATTTTCTTTTTTGATAATTGATTTAATTGCTCATGGATGAATTTAATTAGACTTTGATTAGGATTTTCTTAGAATTTTGTTGCTAATTAATCTTTTTTAGTATTTTTGACATTTTTGAATGATTTTGAATTAATTGATGGTGTATTTGTTTAGTTTAATCGATTAAAAGGCTAAATTAATTTATTGCATGGTTATGAAGCCAAATTTGAGATATTTAGAAATTCTTAGGCTAAATGGTCAATGGTTGGTAAGAATTGGTCTAAACTCAGATAAGAATCCATTGGTGGCCAATTTAGGTGTCTACAATTTTCCCCTATTTGGGAAGGCATTATAAGCTATAAGAATAGTAACATCTTCTCAAAGAAAAAATATTATTTTGTACTTATGATGTCAATAGTGATGACTAAACTATAGTTTCTCCATCAAGGGAATGGTTGGCACAAGTAGGTTGGAAAATAGTCCCTTGAAAAGAAATAATCAAAATGAGGGGACCAAAGAAAATAAGATGATGGGGTGATAACACAATGCATTTTAAAAAGCAGTCAAAATCATTGAGAATGCAAGTGGGATAGTACAATGGTTTTCCCAAAGGTGGTTATAATCATTGTACCTTGATAGTGGCAATGTGGTATGATAAATAATTATTTACCCAAAGGCAGTTATAATTATTGAGAAGATTGAGCTGCCCTAGTTAGGATAGACAAACATGACAACAACATGCCATATTTGTGAAAAAGAAAGTAAATTTGGTGAGAACATAATGATTTGCCCAAAGCTAGTTATAATCATTGAGAAATGTAGTTGGGACAGTGTATAGTGATTTGTCCATAGGCAGTTATAATCATTAGACCCTAATTATGGTAAACATGATTGATTAGATGATGATGATGACAACTTGACACTGAGGGTAATGATTAATTGGAACAACCTACTAGTAGGGAGATGTTCATTCAAACTAACAAATGTTAAAATTATGTCATTGTTAATTACTCTATTTAGGATATGATTTGGATGTGGCTAATGTTGGTGTCAAGGAGATGTTGATTCTACCATTGTTGAGTAGACTTATTGGAGATTATTTTTGTTATAGCATTGTATGGTAGGCATCATGATATAACACCATAAGGACTTAGCTAAAAGATGCATAAGGAGTGACTCTCGAGATCCAATACTCAATGGAAAATAATGCACCAATGATAAAAACTATGATGACAATGTATACATATTAATATGGATAGATTTAAGTATAAATGCACAAGTAATCACATAATTAACACATTTATATTGAATCAAGGTAACAATACTAAAATAAAAAAATAGACACACAAACAATAAATAAATAAAAAATCAAAGAAATAAACATAAAAACAATTAATAGTTAGTCTTAATATTAGTACAAACCACATATCTTAAACTAGACAAACATTTCCCTTAGAAAATAGGTGATAACTTAGCAAACAAACATGATTGGGAGAATATAATAAAAATAAGGGGGTGGTTGAGTTGTCTCCATATGCGCTAGGCAAGTGGATGCTGCCTACATAGTTTCATGGACACAATATCTACAAAAAACTTTAGACCAAATGTATTTCTCCCAAGAAATGAAAATAATATGGTAACTAATGAAAAAAAAACATGATGGATGTGATAGAATAATAAAAATGGTCTTAAAAAATGTCAAGTGCATGAGAGAAAAGGCCAAAAAGGATGGGGAAACTAAGTAACAAGATGTTTTACCTATGATATAGTGATGATTCCTAGAATCCTTAATGCAAAGAAGTGGTCAATGCTTTTAGTTTTTATTAATGATTTTAAAAATATTCTTGGAATTTTATAGGTATCTTAACTCAATGGAGAATGTCAAGATACTAAATGGTTCAAGTATGTAAAATGGAGAGAGTGTTGCTTAGGTTGGTCACAAAACAATGAGAGTGTGGCTTAGGTTGCTCATAAAATGGTAAGAACATGTCTTAGGTTGCTCTCAAAATGGTGAGAGTGTGGCTTAGGTTCCTCACAAAATGGAGAGAGAATGGCTTATGTTACTCACAAAATGATAATATCATGTCTTAGGTTTCTTGCAAAATGGTGAGAGTGTGGTTTAGGGTGCTCACAAAATAACAATATCATGGCTTGGGTTGCTCACAAAATGGTGATGATGTGGCTTAGGTTAATTTAGCTGACCTTGATAAGTATCAACCTCTACTTAAATATTCTTAAGGTGGGACATCAAGTCATTATAATTCTACTTTACAGTGGAGGAATCTAACTAGTATAGCAACCAATTCAAATAAAATAGGCACAATCAAAAGGATGGTAAAGTATGACATAAGAAATAGCTATTTTGTACATCAAGGCATGATAAATGACTATTACCCCTAGTTTTCCCATAATTAGTTATAACTAGGATACAATGTCATAGGTCAATGATATGAACTTGCCCATAGGTGGTTATAATTAGTAATAATACTATTGGGACACTAATTTTCCCATAAGCAATTATAATCATGCTCACATAAACAAACATGATTATAATGGAATAAGAAACAAAGGATGCAACTACCAAATTTTTTATCTTACTAATCTAAAATATGTCCTCTATCTAGAATTCTTAAAAAAACTACTAAAACTAATTTGAATCTTTATGCTAAAATTGGAACCAATGGATGAACCAGGGTCAAATGGGTTAAGTAGAGAGGGTTAAAACATGTTAGTCTATAGAATGAAATTGTGGATTAGATAAATGATAGAATAGTGATAGGTTGGTAAGATGGTAGGATGGTAGGATGATAAAGAATAATGTTGAAAGGGTTGCACTCAAGTGGTAAAGTGATTAGCTAGGTATGCAACAACAATAAAAGGAATGGTAAATGAAATTGGCAAATGAAAATGGCATAGTACATGTTTTTGGCTAATGATGGTTATTGGTTTTTGAATGTGTTTGGCTTGGGTATGATAAATGGAATATGATTTTGATTCTATTATTATTGTTAATATGTAGATGCACATCTTGATCAATAAATTATACAAATAGAATACTCAATCGTGTTAATTTCTAGCCCACACCTTGTTTGAAAAATTGCTATATCAAAAACTAGCTACAGATTTGGATGCTACTAATGTTATTGTGATCTTCATTGGTCATTTATTTTATTTCTTTCAAATGTCAAGACAAGGTATTTTTATAGCCTTTGAAAATGAAAGTGTAGCCATCAATCATAAATAGGGATAAATATTAGTTGATAGGTTTGTTTTTGAAATGGAATGATGGATGATAATGAAATGTATAATGGTTGGGAAACAAATGAATATTGGGATTTCTAGGCACACACAATGTTGATATTTCTAGATTCGACATAACTTTGGATGTGGTGGGGCCAAAGCCTTTTGAATATTCTCTTGATAAGACCACTAGATTCTTCTATTGTATATGCCTGAGAGTATCTACCATCTAATTAGGTTGTAGATTGGAAGCTATTTTGATTTGATCTTTGATAATGTCTTCATCAAATAGTAAAGAACTTATGTGATTAGTTATTGGTGCTTCAAAGATATTTTCACCAATGAAGTTATCTTAGCTATTCTATAATGCCTTCAAGAAGGTTTCACTAAGGAACATTGAATTTTGACTTTTATTGTCTTCTAGTACCTCTAAAAAGGTTTCACTAGAAGATGTTGAGTTTGAAATTTGATTTTCCCCTAGTGCCTCTAAAAATGTCTCACTAGGAGATGGTTCTTCTACATGAGTTTGGTCTTGCCATCCTTGTTGTTTTTCATCTAATTTGTCACCATGGATGTAATTTAATAAGGTATAATTATATCAGTCCCAATCAATGTTTGTGGGAGATGAAATGTCAATAATATGCCTATCTTGGTTAATGGTAATGGCATGGGGGTAGGTAACACAATTCTCATAGAAGATACTAGGATAAATTGTGTCAATGCTAAAGAAATCATCCCTAAAAACTATGGAAGGATCATAAATGAATTCAAAATGGTCTTCAAGTCATGCATAACCAATATTATAACAAGCATGAACTAATTCTCCTTCTAAATCTGATTCTAACTCAAGGGACTCTGAATCCAATTGTAAGATTAATGTTGATTCTGATTCTGATGCTAAATTTGATGTCATTCTAAGAATAGAACCTAAATCTAATTTTGATTCTTCACTTAATGGTACTCTATTACAATGATGTATTATTAAATGTTTGGTATTGGATAAGTAACAGCCTATGATGGCATAGTGAGCTCCACAAATATTAGTTTGTCAAAGCGAGACTCCTCAATGATAGGAAAAAAGTGAAGAGACAACTCCTTGGATACTAGCTTGTCAAGGGGAGGCTCTATAAATACCATGAAATTATAATCAATAGGAGAAATTTTTGATGATAAAAAGGTTTCATATCATTCAATCATAAAATGAAAGTCACATAATTTTACAAAGAAGGAGCATATCTAGAGAAAAATCATAAACACAATATATATATCTTAAGATATTTTACAAATAGATACAAGTAATGGAATATTAGTAATATTGAAAAATAGAAATTATAAAATCCAATAAAATTGTATAGGGTAGTTATTTACTCATATCCAAATACTTAATAGTTTTGTGATACTCTTCATTCACCATAGATCACTATTACTTTGTTTGATACATGGTCTACTGATGGTAATCCTCTTAAGGGATTCATTAGTTAGTATCCTTTTTTCCTATTTATGGTTTATATATACACAAATACAAAAATAGCCAAATATTCTAGAAATAAAATTTACACCTACTTATTTTTAGTTCATTTACACCATGAAATTTTGTGCATAGTACTCAATATCTATTTATATCTATTTTTTATATCATATATGCTTCATGAGTGAACATGAGTGATTGTAAATCATACATGTTTCCATCTCAAAATTATACACAAAACATTACATTTTGACAACTCTAACCTATATAGATAAGAACACACCACTCTATTTTCCTATTGCCTTAATGTTTTTCTAGTGAGAACATGATATCATTTCTCAGACCTAGATTACACATAGGCCTCTATATCTTGTATACACATCACAAGATCATTGGGGTCATCTCATACACACATTTTATCCTTTTATTTATTTATCTTATTTCTCACAACCCACTACCTATATTTCATTACATATATTGATATGTATCCTATACTAAAACACTGATACAATACTAGTTATCTAAATTACTAAACCTACTTGTCTTTTAAATTCATTATGTTGAGAAACTACATCTCCATGCACACTTTCATATTTGATTTCCTACATCATATTTTGTGTGTTTATTTCAATTGAGGATCTTTGAGTATGTTTTTATGTGTGGCTCTAATCCTTATTTTTATTATTTTATGCATGTGAGTTATATTTTAACATTCCCCTTGTATGTGGACCTTTGGCCTTTTATTTATGTGCTTTTATGTCCTTTATTTGTAATTTATGTATGTATGTTTCATGGACATGACACTTAATTTACTTCTTGATCAATTTTCTCATATTTTTTTGCCATGATGGATATTATGCATCCGCACATTTTTGATGCAATAATAAATATCATGCATCCCTCCCAAATCAATTTTATTCATCCTTAGATACTTAGTTTTGGTCACTTATCAATGTGATTAATTACTAACATATATATTTGAACTCACTATGTGTTCTTATTCTAACATGAATCTCACATTGGTATTATACTCATTTTATCTATATGATGATGACATGCTCCTCCATGTTATCACTACTACTTAGATTTACAAATTTTTTTATAAAATATATTTCATAACTTTTTATTTTGAATTAAGTTATTATATAGGCACAAAAACTCAACTCAAATGAGGTTCCATACATAATTTCTTGTTTTATATACTATCCCCACTCAGTATAGTGCACAATAAGACACAAACATTACATAGGTAGAATTTTTTAGTCCTAAGATAATGGATCACAGTTCATGCTCAGGAATCAATAAAAAAATCAATTTGGAAAAGAGTGATACAAATGGATAGTATTAAACCCCACTATTTTCCAAATATGGTGATATTTTCCTAATGCTTATAAAATAGTCATTCCTAGATGTTATTATAATCTCAAATAGTCCAGATCAGTTTACAATAGTTTTACAGTTTTAGTTCTCATAATTTACTAAGAGTTTATCTTAGACATTTTTAGATTGGGGAATCATGTATGACATGTTTTATATATTAATACACATATATTTATCAAAAATTTAATTTTTATTACTCTATATTAGAATCCATATACACCAAATATTAGATTGGGGGCATGTGTGTGATATATTACTTCCTCCTTACTCAGTTTTACACTAGTTCCATAGATGGAATGGAAATATTTATCATTATCTATGTTCTATACACTAAATATAGATTATACATACTACTTACACTATTTTTCATCATAAATAAGCTTATTATTCATGTAGTGGTTAGTTTACCCCTTTAACTAGTTTTACACCAGAACACTCTATTCGGATTCATACATGGATTCCAAGATACTTCTCTACCAAGGATATGTAATGATGGAGTCAATCATACCTTAATTTATTAAGCAAACTCTAATAATAAATTATTATTGGGGAATGCATAGTGTAATATAATATTTTATATTCAAATGAAATGTCCAAGGGGCCACCCTCCATAGTCACTAGTTTTAAACAATAATTTAATTAGAAAACAAAATGGTTCACATACTAAATTAGGTGTATTGATTATTCATTATTATATCATGAGTTCTTAAATTTTCTTATTGTTTTTCATATCATGTAAGGAATTATTTTGTACATGTTTCATAATAGGTTTGCATGAATCATAGTTTGATGTTGTGGCTTACATTCCACATTGCACTTCACAAGTAAGTTTAGGCACACATTTTTTATTTTCAATCTATTAATTTGACTTTGATGCAATAATAAATTAAAAGGCAATTAAATGTAGTCACATAATTTGACATTTAAGTTTAAATTATGAACTTGTGATCATAATTTTGACAAAATTATCTCATGACTTATCCTAGGGCATTTTGACCACTTTCCTCCACATTATTTATGGTGACCCACCCTTGAAAACATCTCAAGTCACCTAGGGAAACATTTATCTAGTTTTCTCAGTTACCTAGGCTCAGACCCATATTGATTCATACCTTTATCCTAGTTGTTTCCATGTTTTGGACAAGAGAATCCCATTTGGAATAAAACACACCCTATTGTTTTCCACCTCATTGGAAATTTTCCTCCCACCAATTAATAATTATTTTATTAAATTGATAGTCATGTAAATGTCGGTAAAGGAGTTTTAATAAGCCCCATTTTAATTAATTCCTAAAATATTATTATATAGACACATTTTAAACCATTTTTAAAATAAGAGGCTTTAACAAAAAAAATAAACATAATTATAATTTCATATTAGGATAAATTTCCCTATTTATCCCAGTTCTAATTACATACAACATTAGTAGCC